>JAQZBX010012225.1:0-41537 GCA_029593785.1 Cabassous unicinctus | reverse complement strand
AAAATAGTTGTAATATGGGGGCATTTTCAGGACATTAGTGCTGTCCTGCACAACATTACAGTGATGGATACAAGCCATTGTATATTATGTCATAACCTACAAAATTGTGCAGGACAGACTGTAAATTATAACGTAAACTGTAATCCATCGTTAGTAGCAATGCTTAAATATGTGTTCATCAATGTTAACAAATGTACCACACTAATGAGGGATGTTGATGTGGGAAAATGTGTGTGTGTGTGGGGGGCATATGGGAATCCCTTATATTTTTTAAGTAACATTTATGTAATCTAAAGCTTCTTTAAAAAAAGAAATTTAAAAAATCACTTGAAAAAAAGCTATATCTGAAATTTTAAATTAAGTATGGTATTTAGAAACAGGAGAAAATTACATCTATGAAAAGATTTTAGAAGCAAATTTACTTTTTTAAAAGGCAACTGAGTGGAATGGGTTCACCAATTAACATATAAGCAAACTGATGACACAAAGTGTAGCAGTTTGATACTATTTATGAATTCCAAAAAGAGATATTTATTATGTTTGTAAACTGGTCTGTTCCTCTGGGCATGATACCCTTTGATTGATTTAAATTCAAAGGCTTTATGTTAAATTGATTAAACAAGATTAGGGCTTTGATTTGACATATCATTAGGGCATGCAGGGTTGAGTCCCTGCCCCCTTGGAGGGCTATATAAACGGACACTCAAGAACACAGAAGTAAATACACAGAGAAGATACACAGGGGAAGAGAGACAGCTCCACAGACACGGCAGAGGCCCCTGGAAGAGAGATGAGCCATTCGTCTGATAGTCTACAGCTGACCTTGTGAAGAGAACAGAGCAGCTGAACCCCGAAAGAAACAGTCTGCAGCTGAGATAGGAGAAAGCTGGAGCCTTAAGAGAGAAAAGGAAGGCTGGAACCTCATAGACATTGCCTGCCTTCTTTCTTCAACATGTGGCAACAGAATTTGGTAAGGAAGTAACCTTGCATTGGACTCTTTAGGGCCTTATAACTGTAAGCCTTTACCCCAAAAAAATACCCTTTATAAAAGCCAACAGATTTCTGGTACTTTGCATCAGCACCCCTTCAGCTGACTAACACACAAAGTCATCAAACTTTATCTGGCAATTCAAGGCACTTGGCCTCAATAATGTACAATTATTATCTGTCCATTTATTCTCTAGATGGAGGATGTCAAAGACAAAGGACTGTATTTTATTAATACCTATGTCTACAAATCTATTATATAGTAGTTTCTCAAATAACAATTGTTGAACAAATGAGCATATATTTTGAATGTACTATATGATAAATATCCTACCAAGTCCTGTAGGGGATAATAAAATTAATAAAACGTTGCCTTTGTCTATATCCAGACCATCAGAAAAATATTTAAAAAGGTCAAAGACCTAGGTATTTGGCACAGTTTCTGTATATGAAAACTAACTAGCTTAAAAACATAAAGGTTTATTACACTTTTTAGAGAATTCTACTTGTTCCTTAGAGGGAAAGGGGAAAGTATAACTTGCTTACAGTTTCCATTTCTTTCATCCTTTGTTGTGTTCTTTCAATTTCTTTTGTCAGTTGACTTATCTCCTGTTCATTTTGTAGCATTATAAACTCTTTTTCTCGAAGCTGTTCTTTGGCATTTTGTAATTTTTCATTCAAACTTTCTATCTGAATGTTAAGCAGATAAGCAATATTAAAGTATCTAAGGAAAAATAATTCCTTAACCACAGCTCTGTGTTCCAAGTGAGGCAAGCTTTAAACACACATATCAAATAAACAAAATATAAAAATGCGTTTTTCTTAAGACATCCCATAACTTGGAAATAAGCGTAAGAATTCTGTGCTTAATAAGATGCTTAAATATACACCTAAAATATACTAAAAAAAGACAAAAGTCTCAATCACATTTGTATAAGAAAAGAAAATTAGGATATATTAAAACAACAAATGTTACTTGACTGGTGGTTTGAAGCTGTATGTACCCCAGAAAAACATGTCCTTAAATTTAATCCATTCCTTTGGGTGTGAACACATTGTAAATAGGATCTTTTGATGAGGTTACTTCAGTTAAGGTGTGTCCCACCTCAGTCAGGATGGGTCTTAATCCTATTACAAGAGTCCTTTATAAGAGAATGAAATTCAGACACATAGAGAAAGCCATAGGAAGCAAGAAGCTGGACACTGATGGAACCCAGAAAAGTAGGGACAGGCTGCCATGTCCTTGCCATGTGACAGAGAAACCATGGATCACTGGCAGCCAGCCCCAGAATGCCAAAGTCTTTGGGGAGAAAGCATGGCCTTGATGATGCCTTCATTTGGACATTTTCTCAGCCTCAAAACCATGAGCAAAGAAATTCCCATTGTTTAAGTCAAACCATTTCATGGTGTTTGCTTAAGGAGCCTAGGAAACAAAAACAATGGCCTTACAAATAATTTTATAAATAATACTTGCATGAGGTACAAAGGAAAGTTAGTGAAAAGAAAGTCTACTTTCCACTGTATTCCCTTCTCAGAGGCAACACTGTTACCAGTATTACTTACAAATCCTTCCAGAGGTTTTCTGTATATATTTAGATAATAATTCAGATTATGACAAGTGTATGAACACATTGATACAAGAAAAACTATATTCAAAACAACATTAAGAGGAGAAAAATGATTATAAAGTAGCATATACAAGATGATTTAAACTATGTGTTTTTATTGTATTCTATAAAAATCATATGTGAATAATGGATGCTTATAATTAATTTTAGACAATTTAAAATGTGTAATTTTTAGGGAAGCAGATATGGCTCAAGTAATTGAGCTCTCGCCTACCACATGGGAGGTCCCAGGTTTGGTTCCCAGTGTCTCCTGGAGAAGACGAGCAAGACAAAGAGCTGGTGCAAACCCAACAAGATGACGCAACAAAAGAGACACAAAGAAGAAAGACAATGAGAGACACAACAAACCAGGGAGCTGAGGTGGCTCAAGTGATTAAGCGCCTCTCTCCCACATGGGAGGTCCCAGGCTCAGGTCTTGGAGCCTCCTAAAGAGAAGACGAGCAGACAGAGCACGCAACAAATGGACACAGAACAGACAGCGAGTGCAAACAACAAGGGGGGGGCAGGAATAAATAAAATAAATCTTTAAAAAAATAAATAAAACGCATAATTTTAAAAATAACTTACCTGTTTGTTGCATTCTTTAAGTTCTAACTCTGATTTCTCCAGAGTACCCTCTAATTTAATTATTTTTTGTTCCATTTCTCCTCTATGCTCACGAATAGTCATATCCAAATGTGTTACCTAAATACAAAAGTAACATTAAACTGCTATTTAATTCTATTCTAATTTGAAAACTTGCATGCTTGGAATGCAGTTACGGAAAGTGCTTTAGAATTGTTTATGGTGGATATAACTGAAACAGAAACTCATCTCAGATAAATTATTAAAAAGAATGGGAAAGTAATCATTGCTTACAAATACTGGATCATGAATGTCATACATTATATTAAAGAAAAGATATGATTGTGTTCATAAATAACAAATAAAATGACTCAGATTCCATTTTATACTGGATAAAAATTGCTAAATAATACCTTCTGGATATTTTTGTCCCTCTAACACTTAGCTGAGCAAGTAACTCCTTTAATATTATATTCTTCTGATAGAGAGTAATATAAGAGATCAAAAAGGCTCAGATACTAAGCTAACCCTCATTTTCAAAAATCCACCTGCTGTAAAAAACAGCATGATACAAAAGATATATTTTCCATAGAAAATAAATGTGTTATAAAAGCATCCATTTTACCAACAATTGATGACCTCTGAAACCCTGTGTGATTGTCGTAACAGAAAATGTTATTAAAATATAATTAAGAGAATTTACTTGAGCTGCTCTTTGCTTTAGTTCCCAATTTCTCTCTTTAAGAGCCTGATCCATTTCAATGAGTTCTTGTTTCTTATCTTCAATGTCCATCTTGCATTCTCTGCAATTTATCGAAAGACAAAGATCAAAGGAGAGTGGGACTCATATTGTTTAAAAAACTTCACTCAACTGGATAACCTTTTGTGTAAGCTAAAAGTGATAGGATATATGCAATTATCTCAGATTGAAAGAAATAATGTATAAAGAAAATGATCAATAATACAATTATTTTAATAGTGTTCTAAAAAGGCAAAAGTCAGTATGTGCACTCAAACTGTACTATTATAGAACAATTTAAGTTAAATGTCAAAGCATTCCCAGGGCTCTAAGAGTGAATCAGTTTAAGAAATTTTTTAAAACTGTCCACAGTTTTTTCATCTACAGATCAAGGGAGTATTTGGAAGTCTTTTATAGATAACAGTTGTGACTTCATTATAACTGAATGATTGGTATCCCTGATATCCATAGCTCAGTAAAATGACCACTGTATTTCTCATGGGAATTTTACTTGAAATGATGCCTTATGTATGGTAAAGTATTGAAATCTAATATAAAAATATTTAAAATAGATTTTTAATAAACTGTAGTTCTCCTAAAACCCTAGCACATTATAACTTTGTATTATAAAAATGCTTTCTATTGACCATAGTTTTAAGACTTATGCCATATGATCATAGAATTTAAGTTAGAACTCTAAATTTTGAAATGACAAAGGCAGACAATATTGTTGACCTTGAAAATCTTCATGATTTTCCAGTCTGAAATATGAAACAATATTGAATAAAGGTATTTTTAAAAGCAAATTTAAACTTCTTTAATGAGATGTTTATTATTCTTCTGAAAATCTCAAAGTTATAATACAAGGCTATATATTCTTCAAATATGTAATAAATTACAAAGAAAACTTCTAACTTCTCTCTTTGTGAATAGCTAACCTTCCAAAATCCAGGAACTTGCTGGAATTTAAGATTTACTATTTACTTCTTTCATTAATTCATTTAACACTTAATCAGCAAATATTTATTGGATGCTCCCTATCTGCCAAAATTCTATGTGTTGGAAATTTATTAGTTAACAAGATGTAAGCTCCTGATCTCATGGAGCTTACATTCTAATAGGTATGGGAAGAAGACTATAAATAATAACTCTACAAGAAAATTATCATAATATTAAGTATGACATTAGAGAATTAAAAAGGGTGTTAGGGAGTAGCTACTTTAAGTAGGTGGTCAGGGAAGACCCCTCTAAGGAAATGTGAGGGGAAAGGATAGGAAGTTTGGAATTTTGTTTTTTATTGTAGCAAAATACATGTAACATAACATTTACCATTTTTAATTATTTTAAGTGTACAATTCAGTGGCATTAAGTACATTCACAATGTTGTGCAAACATCACCATTATGAGTTCCAGAAACTTTTCATTACCTCAAACAGAAACCTCATACCCCCTAAGCAGTCCCTCCCCATTCCTCCTCCTTATAACACCTGGCAACCTGTCTCTACGGTTATGCCTATTCTGGATATTTCATATAAATGGAATGGTGCAATATTTGGCTTTTGGTGTCCACTGCTTTCACTTTAGCATAAAATTTTCAAGGTTCATTCATGTTGAAGCATTTATCAATATCTTCATTCCTTTTCGTGGCTAAGTAATATTCTATGTATGGATATATCACATATTGTTTATCCATTCATCTGTCAATGGACATTTGAATGGTTGTCACCTTTTGGTTATTATGAATAGAGCTGCTATGAACATTCATGTACACATTTTTATAGGATTAGAATTGTTGGGTCATATGGTAATTCTATGTTTAACTTATTGAGGAACCAACAAACTGTTTTCCACAATGGCTACACCATTGTTCATTCCCACCAGCAATGTATGAGGGTTCCAATTTCTCCATATCCTTGCCAATACTTATTTTCTGTTTTTAAAATTATTATAATTATTATTATAGTCATCTTAGTAGTGTGAAATGGTATTTCATTGTGGTTTTGATTTGTATTTCCCAAGGAGCCTGGATTTTTATTCTAAATGTTTGGGGGAGGCCATTAGAAAGTTTAAGTAGGTAAGTGATATGATCTGACTTATGTTTTATCACTGGCTTCTGGGAAGAATGGATTGTAGGGGGGGCAAGAATGTAATCAGGGAGACTAGTTAGGAAGCTACAACAATAGACAGATAAGAGTTAACAGCTGTACTAAGGTGGTAACTGAAAAGAAGCCAGGAAACCAACAGATTTCAGATCATGTTTTGGAAATAAAGTTGCTAATAGACTAGATGAAAGAAGAAAGGGAAAGAAAGTAAGAATAACTTCACAGATTTCTAGTTTAAGCAACTGCATGATGCTTAGATGGGAGAAGGGCAAAGTTGTGAAGTGGAAAATAAGTTCTGTTATGGCTAAGTTTGAGATGTTTCTTAAAAATATCCAAGAGGAGACAACAAATAGGTAGTTGCATATATGAGTCTAGAATTTGGGAAAGAGGTCAATATTGGTGATATGGGATATAACGACTAGGTCAGTTTGCTGTCTCGGATTATCCTTTTCCTTTATTCCACATTTCACATCCCGGTTTATAATTGTTTCATTTTTCTGCATCTATTTTTCTTACTTTGGTTCTGTTCTGGCTCTCCACTCTCACTCACAATAGATGTATGCTGGCACAGCATTCTATATGATCACTGCTAATCTAAGAACCCAAATGTTAGAGTTGGACAGACTTGTGTTGCTTTTTTTAAAGATTTTTTTTTTTTTAATTTATTTCTCCCCACCCCCTTACTGTTTGCAATCAAACAACAAACATAATTAAACATACACTGTATCAGAGTATGAGAAGTTTTTTATTTATGTGGATTTTTTCTAGTTTTGTATCATCCCAGGAGTCAGAGTAATAAGGTGAAATACCTGAAACTGTGATATCATTTCTTAGTATTTAACTTACCTAAGTTCAGCTGTAAGATCCTTTATAGTAGTATATTTTTCCTCAAGTGATAATTGAGCCTTCTGTAGTACATCTCTCAATTCTTGCAGTTGTCTTAAAGTACTTTTTAATTCTCCATGAGCATTTTGTAGTTCGGTCTCTAGTGCTTCCCGTTTCTGCAAGGTTTCTGTTAGTTCTGTTTCAGTATGGTGCTGTAACTTTTCTAATTCTTTCACTGTTAAAAGGAAAGAGTAATTTTAGAACTATATGCAAAATATTTCATTATTAAAAATTTTGTAAACAATCATAATTAATATCCAATTTGACTCATCTGCAAGAGGTAAAATACTGGTCACTCATTGCCTCTTCCAGCCGCACCATCCTAAATTCTCACCTTACTTCACTTCAGAAGTAAAAATACGCAGGCAGCTAAACTCAGCTAACCCATCGCTTACCAGCATTTGTTTTCTTATCTAGTTCTGTCTTTGTCTGTTCTAAGATCATATCTAATTGAGAGAGGCGCAATGCTTTATTTTCTCCATCTCGTTTTAAGTGCATTATTTCTTTTTCCATTTTAGACAGGTCTTCTTTGTACTGATCCATCTCAAGTTTCATTTGTCTAATTAAAAACAAAAAATGAAACAGTTAATAAATGATAATTTGGAAACTTAAAAACCAATTGATTTTTGCCTAGCTAAACAAAGCCTGAAAGTTGTATAAGGACAAATATTACCAACAGAAGTCCACTTAGAATCTTAAATCTCCTATTATATATTTTTAAATGCACCAACCAAAAGATTGTAATTCTGCATCCATTATGCACCACCACATAAAGCTGTACTACCTGGTATTATTTAACAAGGCTAGCATTCTTTTCAATCTAACTACACTTAACTTTCACAAAGCTTTGTATTTTTTGAGAATATTCATGAATAGGTGCCTCATTTATCTGTAATTTCTATTATCAAGACAATAAACAAGCCAAAAATGACTCCATGTAATTCAAGCAATCAAAATATACATCATAAGGACCATATCATCATAGGAGAGCCAAATCAGTTGTTTTTTATTTAGATCCTTATT
Organism: Cabassous unicinctus; assembly: GCA_029593785.1. NCBI lineage: Eukaryota > Metazoa > Chordata > Mammalia > Cingulata > Chlamyphoridae > Cabassous > Cabassous unicinctus. Next base: position 33,609 of record JAQZBX010012225.1, on the reverse strand, counting down.
ATTAGTGTTGGCTTATTTTTAGCATTAAGAGAGACTAGAGATTCCTAGACTAGCACAACTTCCCTGCTTCACAGATGAGGAAACTGGTGAATTGTATGGGGTAATAAAACTAATTATTAATAGTGATAGAGCCAGGTTTATTAACTTTCAATCAAACCTAAATCAATCCCAATATGGTAGTTCCTCTACCTGTAAAATCAACATACTGAGAGGCAGTTTTAAGTCCATTTGTTGGTAATTCCAAAGTGATACTAATAAAATAATTGCTAATTATCATTCTCAAGGATAGGCAGAGGTGATGCCCCTTTGCATTAACATGTTTTTAGTTGTTTTCTTTTGGTCTTTGAAATTTCATAAATTTAGTTTCCAAGTAGAAGCAGCTGTACAGAAGATCGCATTTCTTCTCTAAATGCAATTTAAGTAGGTTTCAGTTAGTTTCAAGGGGCTTTTAATCTGATGTCCATGGATAAACTTAAGGAAATCTATAAAACCCCTGAAACTACATGTAAAATTATATATGCATATGCACATCTTTGTATAGAAAAAATCCATAGCTTTTTATCAGATTTTCAAATATGATCGTGGCCCAACGAAGTTAAGAACTACTAGATTAGACAAGTATGAACAACCATTTTACAATTCTAAAATCCTAGGTAAATGATTTTTAGATGGTAAATATAATTCTCTTATATTAGAAAAGATATAAATAGATAATTTAGAAAAAAATAATTGAAAGTGGTTGGCATACAGAGCCAAGAGTTGAGAGCCTATCAGCAAAGGAGTTGGAGAAAAATTATAAAAAAAGAGAAAGAACAACAAAAAAAACCCCACAGCAGTCTATAGACATTTAGTAAAAGACAAACACAGCTCTATATACCTTGAGGTTTCATTAGGGGATCACTATATTTTAGCATAATTTAATAACTGATGTATATAATGATAACCTTGAGAGGTGAAAATGCCAAATACATATACTAGAAATTTTTCTACCAAAACATTTTTAATTTTTTTTAAGTTTCAGCACTTTGATAGAGATAAATTCCACTTTACTTTTTAAATTCATAACTATTCCTTGCTGATGCTGGGTAAATGATGGATTACTATAAGACAAGACATATATAAGGGCTTAAAGAACCCTTATTTTATAAATAACCCAATACTAAAAATTATCCCACAACTTTAAAAAATTTATGATAGGTTTTAAGTCCACCAGTTCTTCCAAAAAACTTCATGATCTTATCCCAGAATCACTGATAGCAATAAAATCTGAGATTGGAAACACAGCCAAAGAAAGGATTATACAACAGTAACACTGAGCTTTTAAAATAAAGCAGCTGAGAATCTCCAGCTTCTTCAAATGTAAAAAAGATTTTATGGCTATCAAGGCAGTTTGAGAAATCTAAACAGTGCTATATGAACCTCAGCACTGAGAAACCAGAGTCAGGATCATGCACATGCAGTGACATTTACATGTAGTACCAGGAGTACTTTTTCATTGTTGTGTAATAAAAACTGGTTTTAGGTCATGTCTAAATTATGCAACTATACCTTAACTTCTTTGAATTTCAGTTTCCGTATCTTAAAAATGAGGATACTAAAACCCACATTGTAGGGCTTTTTTGAAGATTAAATGAGTTGAGGTGTTAACTCTAAAATAGGGCAGAGGAGACATATACAGATATATTTTTAACTGTAATACCTTTTTGGAGAGAAAAACAGAATTCTATAAAGTTTTATTCCAGTTGTAAAAGAATAGTGGGAACAGGAAAAACAAAGAAAAGCCCTGATTAATGAAAAGAGGATTTCTTGGAACTATGGTACATCTTTCTAATGAAGTTAACCGTCTTGTTTAAAAGCTTCCTATCAGTATTTAGGATTTACCTTTCTGACTGAATGTGCCTATTAGCTACAATCATGAGGAGTTTCTTGTCTAGTAGTCAAAAGGATAGGAGGGAGGAAAGAAAGAAGTAATTGCTTCAATTTTCTAAGTGAAGCAGAAAGCAAGATAATCAGCGAGAGCCAAGATTGGAGAGGAGGTATTAAGAGTTTTGAAAGAAGCAAAAGTGTAAAGCAGTCTTCTACAAGAGTGAGAAATATAGTGACTGCCAGGTAGCATTAAAGGAACACTTTAAGTCTGAAGTTATGATATTAAAGGGAGACTAGTCAGCATGGTTGTATTTTTCTGCAGCCTCTGTAAAGACGCAAGCATATAGTGGTCAGAGTTGGATTTAAGTCAGTGCTGCATGCCACAAAGAAAAAGAGGAGTAAGGGAGTTAAGGGTATTTGCAAATCAATGAATTTAATGACTAACTGGAATTTAAGCAGTGTAAAGCAAGGAAGGAGGGGATCAAGGTAATGAGAGTGGTAGAATCGACAGATTATAGGTCCTGGTGGGGTCAAAGAATTGTTGGATTCGGGGTATTAGAGGAATGAAGTGATAATATAGTAGATACATAATAATCAGATTATGGAAAGACTATAGATATTAGAAACGACAAGATCTAGGGTAAACCATGGGAATGAGTAGCTAAGGTAAGATAGAAATTGGGATCATTAGAGTAGGGTTTAGAAATTGGGATGGGGTGGGAGAAGGGAGCAGAATACACGGGAGAGCCTCTGGGAATTAGTGTGAGGCGAGGGTTGGCCTGGAAATCTAGGGCTTCTTGTGGCATCTATCATAAACAAGGATAAGATTGTAAATTGATTAGTCTTCATGGACTCAAGGTAGACATTGAGTCAAGGCTTTCAGTGTTGGTGGATAAACAGCTGTCAATGGAGGAAAGAAGGTCTGAAGAACTGTGGTGTTAACATGGGACACCCTCTTGATCCTGTTAAGAGAGTGAAGAACATTTGGGGAAGCAAGCTGTTACTCTGAGCACATAGGCCCCACCTTAACCCCTACTGATGGAGGAGAAGGCAGCCTGGGGAGATGTGGTTTCAGTTTCAGTGGGTAGGTTCACTGTTGGTAGAAGGGGATCTAATATGAGTTTACTATTAATTCTGTCAACTCTTGTTGAAAAAGTAGAAGGGGTCTGGGAAAGGTGGGTGTTGCTTTCAGCTCACAGGCTCCCTTCTTGACTGATTAAATATTGATATTTGGGTTCAGCCGAATCAGTTAAATCAGAATCTTTAGAAGCATCAGCACGTTTTACAAGCTTCTTAGGTGATTTTATTTAATAATATTCAGCCAAGGTTCAGAACCAGTTTTATTTTATTAAGTTACTTCCTTCCATTTACAATTAGATTCCTGAAAGTTTCCTCTACATGAGTACATCTCTGTCTGCAACTTTTAATGTAATTCACAATTTAACTAAATACAACAGTAACTGAATGCTTATGAATTCTAAGGAATTGTGCTAGCTGTTGTGCAAGACCCCAAAATAAAGCGGATATGATCTTTAAGAAACCTACAATATGGTGGGAAAATTAAGGGTATTAAACTATAATGCAAAAATGGTCCAACTGAGGGATATAAGAAAGATACAAACAAAATGCTCTAGGAACACAACCTGTGGAGAAATTAATTCCTTAAGCAAATGCTTTACTGTACATTATTTGGTTTTGAAACTGAGATACTACTGATACTGAAATAAGAAGTTAGATGAAAAATTGGCACATTCACAGTTTACCTGGCAGTACTAGTAAGCTCAATAACTTTTTCCCTTTTCAAATCTGCTTCATGTGTGGCTGCTTCACATTTTTCCTCCATTTTTCTTAACTTTTCAGCTGAACTTTCCCTTTGTTTTTGAAGCTCTTGTTCCAGTTTTGATACCTTATAAAGCAGTTTTCAGTAAGTGTTTTAAATTAAGTCTTAGTTCAACATTATTCAGAAGAAAAATATTTATATAAATAAGTAGCCAAATCTATCATTCAATTTCAAAATGGAATACAAACATCAAAATATAGGCCAGAAAGTAATGTCCTAGAAATATAAAAACAAAACTTACTTTTTAATAGCAAAGATATTTCATTCATATAAATATTTACATATTTAGAAACTGGGCCCAGCATGACACTAAAATAGGACTTATAAAAATTATACAAAATAATGGTAAATGTTCCCTGTCACTGTCCACATTTGAAATGTTCTTTCTTCTCTTGTCAAACTATGTTCCCTTCCTTCTTCATGAATTGGCTGAAGATTCACCCAATGAACAATTCCCAAATTCCCATCTGATTTCAAATGTTAGAACTTGCACTTGCTCCCAATACAACTTGTATTTGTTCCTACAATATTTGTTCTACTATAATAAAGGAGGTATTCTTTCTCCTATCTAAATCAAATTGTTTCCTAGGTATTATGAATTCAATTCCTATCCAATTTCTCAGGAACCTCATACTATTGACTACCTCTACTCTCTCCTGTATCTTCAACCTTTCTTTCTCCTGGTTTCTTTACATATTATTTAAATATGTTTAAGACCTTCCCATTTAAAAAAAAAAACTTTCCTTTATACCTATACCTCTCTCTAGCTACCACCCTTTCTGTTACCATCCTTTATGTCCTTTCCTTCATAGTCCAGCTTTTCAAATTGCTTACTATGCTTGTATCATTATCTCATTTCTCATTCATTCCTCAACTCACTCTGGCCATTCTATAGAAACTGCAATTGTGCGTTACCAACAACCTCCATGTTTCTAATTCTAGTGGATACTTCTCAACCCTCATTTAACTTGACACTGACTGCAGCCCATGACACCAATAATCATTTCTTCCTTCTTGAAATACTTACTATTTTTGTTTCCATGCACCATATCCCTCAGGGATCTAAGTCAATCTTTTCTCATTCTATATTTTATCCCTAGGTAATCTCAGTCACTCCATGTTTTCAATGGACATTTACATGACTGTGATTTAACGTTTATCTCAAGCTTCTGACTTTAATATCCTCCCTGCTCTTCTAACTCTTCACTGAAGAACTAAATACAGATTATAAACCCTTAATATCCACACCTCCAATTCAGATTCCAAAAACAAAATTTAAAAAGTACCCAGGTAAAAAGGGAAGAAAATGAAGGAAAATTTATCCACCCTATTCTTGATTAAACAGCACACCCATAAGCAGAAAGAAACTAAAGATGAGTAGTAACCTGCAAGGATCCAATATGGAACATATGCATAGTGGAACACAAACAAAAGGCGGAAAGAGAATATATATACTAGAAGATTTACTTCCAATACTGAAGAAAATTTAAAGCATAAACTTCTTTTGATTCTCAAAGAAGTTAAAGAGAACACAAAATCTTTTAAAAATAAAATCAAATGAAAAATAAAAATGAGCTGGTAGAATTAAGGAAAAAAATTGAGAAAAAATGACAGAAATGAAAACCATTTTAGAAGGAACAAGGACCATAATCAATCCCGTAAAAACCAGAGGCAATGACAAGGGATTTAGGAAATGGGAATCAAACATTTATGAGATGAAAAGATACTTCAGGGTCAAGCTGTACAGCAGGCATAGCAAACAATAGGATGGTCAGCTACAGGAGTGATGCCTCTAAAAAAGAAAATACAGAATACCTGCCTGATGTGTTTGAATATATTGAGAGGAGATTGTGTAGCTCCATGGGAGAGGCTGAGGATTAACTAAGAAGTACATAAAAAAAAAACACCCCACCCCCCCGAAAAAAAAAACAACAACAAATCCGGCAACACACAAATGATAAAAAGGTGAGATATAATGAGATTACTGGGGACTATCATTTTTAAATGATAGTTTGATAAGTTTGATTTCTTGAGAAAAGAGACAACAAAACAAGGAACTGTGAAATATTTGCTTAAAGAATTCTGATGAATTTCAAAGAGAAAAGATTAGTTTCTAACATAAAATTCCCTAGTTCTCTTTCATTGGAGTAATTATTTATAGAAATAAGTAGCAGGAGCATTTTGTTATGGTATCTTTCTTTTAGTGTATTGCTTTGGCATTTTTTTAGGGATAATCACACCATGTCCTGAACCAAGAACGAGGTGGAAGGTATAATGATTCAGCTAAGTATTATATTCAAGTCCAGGAAGAAAGAGATTGAATAAAGGAATCTAAATTATAAATAAGTTGTATGGAATGACAAAAATGTGGCCACAGTATTAGAAATGCAGGTTGGATTACAAAGGAATAGAACTTATAATTATCTGTTTTACAATATAAATATAGAATATACCTTATAATATGAAATTATTGAAGTTAAATAGCAATTCATATAACCAAAAATATATGAACAATTTTTTAAGTTTCTATTTCATGCAAATAAAATAATTTTTGGCCAATAAAATTACCTGTTTTTCAAGTTTAGTTTGAATGTCTTCTAGCTCTCCATTTCTAATTGTCTCTTGTTGTAACATTTGTTGCTGTTGCTGAAGAGTATGCTGTAGAATAACATTTTGCTCAGAGGTCTCTTGCAGACTGTGATTTTTTATCTTTAGCTCCTTCTGTAAGCAATATACCTAAAAAATATATACATTTATCATTACATGAAATGTTCTCATTACAATGAAATATTTCTAATAAAAGGCAATAAATTGTCAAAGCTGTCTTCCTTATTAAAAAATGTTCCCTATTTGTGATGTGGGGCAGTTGTACTCAAGGCTATAGTTTGTCATGTAGGAGAGTAGGGTTCCCTGTTCTGATGGGGCAGGTATGTTAGAAGGGCCTACTTGCAGGGTTGGCCTTTGGGTGGCATCTAGGAATGTGATTTTTGAAACACTTCCTAAATGATAAGGTAGTTTTGCCTGGTAGGGACACAAAGACCTGCTTTTCTTCTGGGTGTCTATAACTTTGATATTGGCTTGACTGTGTGCTTAAGTAACCAGCCCCCAATAAAAATTCTGAACTTTGAGTTTTAAACAGACTTCCCTGGGCAGAAACACTGCACATGTGTTGTTGCAATTTGCTGCTAGAGAAAGGAGCACATTCTGTGTGACCCCTCCCAGCAGGGAGGAGAGAACATAGGAAGTCATAGTTTTCTCCAGACTCTACCTGATATGTCTTTTACCCTTACTGATACCTGTAATAAACTATAGCTATAAAATAAAAGAGCCATACATGTTAAGGACTATTTATTATATTATCGGTGCTATTATTGTTTTGTTTGTACCCTCTGCAAAGCACTCCTTAATATTCATGCTCAAAAAAGAAAAAAAAAAAAAAAAGATAAAGGAATGACAATACCAACTAAGGAATTTCACTCATTCACCCCAAATATTTAGGATTTAAATACACTAGTTCCTAAAACTGCTTTAAAAGATACCTTTAAACTTATCTGGGAACACCTATTAAGAAAAAATACATGCTCTTCATCCTAGTAATCCAAATCCTAAAAATTTGCCACCAGTGATTATTTTTAAAATATTATAAACAATGCATCATAATATATATTTTTTATAAATTCTTCACCTTCTCCCAACAGGGGAAGGTTTAGTAAATGATGATATCTCAATCTGATTAAAAATTATGCAGCTACCTAGGTGAAAAACACAGTGCTGGTGTTTGGTCAAAATATAGCTGGTCCAAAAGAGTGAAGAAAACCATTCAAGATTCTTGAGAACATGGAAAGCCCAAAGGGACTTCTGTTTATTGGTAGTAAAAGGAAAGTAGCAAGGTAGAACAAAGGTTTTAGTCAAGCAAGTAGAAATTTAAATCCTAGCTCTACCACTTAACTGCTGTGTGACCTATGCCAAGTCACCTAATTGTTTTGAGCCTTAGTTTCTGCATTTGTAAAATGAGGATGATAATACCTAACAGAACTGTTTTTGCTTTTTTTAAATTAGAGAAGTTGTGAGTTTACAAAACAATCATATATACAATACAGGATTCCCATACATCGCCACACCACCAACACCTTGCATTGTTGGGGAACATTTGTTACAAATGATGAAAGAACATCTTCAAAGTATTACTGCTAACTATAGACCATATCTTACATTTGGAATATTTTCCCCACAAACCATTCTATTATTAACACCATGTATTAGTATTGTATATTTGAGAACACTCTCAAATTTGTACTGTTAATCACAGTCCATCATCCACCACAGGGTTTACTGTGTAATACGGTCTCATGCCTTGTACAACCCATCCAAAATGTATTCTCAGTGGCTCTCATTTTCATCACAGAGTTGTGCTGTCATCACCTCAGTCAATTTTAGAACTTTTTCATTACTCAAAAGGAAAAATCACATAACCTCTTATATCCCCCTATTATTGACTCTTAGAATTGACACTGCTATCGTCTATGCCATTGTTGCAAAAAGATTACAGTATTACTGTTAACTATAGCCCATAAGTTATATTAGTTGTATTTTCCCCATGTATCACCATATTCTTAAAACAATATAATAGAAGAACATTCTTGTATTTGTACTATAAACCACAATCCTCATACACTACCAAAATCATTGTTATACAGTCCCTAGATTATCCTCTAGCTTTCTTTCAATTGACATTTCCGTCCCTAGATTACCCCTTTCGGCCACAATCACATTTACAAATCAGCAGTGTCCATTATACTCACTATGTGTTACCATCAACTCTATCCATTTCCACACCTTTACAATCAACCTTATTAAAAATTCTACATACATTAAGAATCAGGTCCCCCTTCTCACCACATTCTATCTCCTAGTAACCTATACTAGTAAAACTAGTTTAACCTCCATGAGTTTTTCATTCCTCGTACTTAGTTCTTATTAGTGAGACCACAGAATATTTGTCTTTTCGTGTCTGCCTTATTTCACTCAACATAATGTTCTCAAGGTTCATCCATGTTGTCAAATGCATACCGACTTCTTACACTTGAATAGTATTTCACAATGTACATATCACAACTGGTTTATCCATTCATCGGCTGATGGACACTCAGGTTGTTTCCATCTTTTAGCAACTGTGAATAATGTGGCTATGAACATCGGTGTGCAATGTCTGTTCATGTCCACGCTTTCAGTTCTTCTGTATATATTCCTAGTAGTGGAATGGCTGGATCATATGGCAGGCAGAACTATATTTGGCTTCCTGAGGAACCACCAAACTGTCTTCCAGAGGGGTACACCATTCTACATTCCCATCAACAGTGAAAGTGTTCCTATTTCTCCACATCCTCTCCAGCACTTGTAGTTTTCTGTATTTTTAAAAAAATAATGGCCATTCTGTAAGATGTAAAATGATATCTCATTGTAGTTTTGATTTATATTTCCCTAATAGCTAGTGATGTTGAGCATTTTTTTCATGTTTTTTTTTTCACTACTTATATTTCCTCTTTGGAAAAATGTCTATTCATGTGTTTTGTCCATTTTTAAATTGGGTTGTCTTTTTATCACTGAGTTGCATGATCTCTTTATATAACATGGAAACAAACCCTTATCAGCTATGTGGTTTCCAAATATTTTCTCCCATTGAATAGTCTGCCCTTTCACCTTCTTGACAAAGTTATTTGAAGCATTTTGAGGAGGTCCCATTTGTCTGTTTTTTCTTTCATTGGTCGTGCTTTGGGTATAAGGTTTAAGAAACCATCACCTACCCAAGATCTTAAAGATGTTTCCCTACATTTTCTTCTAGGAGGTTTATGGTTCTAGTTTCTGTATTTAGGTCTTTGACCCATTTTGAGTTAATTTTTGTAAAAAGGTGAGATAGAGGTCCCCTTTCTTTCCCTTTCCTCTTTCCCTCTCTCTTTCTCTCTTTTGGATATGGATATCCAGTTCTCTCATCACCATTTGTTCTGAACCAGCTGCGTGGCTTTGACAGCCTTGTCAAAAATCACTTGACCATAGATGTGAGGGTCTATTTCTGAAATCTCTATTTCTGAAATCTCAGTTTGATTCCATTGGTCAACAATTTTAAAGTTTTAGAATAAGTTGAACCAAAAATCAAAGAAGAGCCATGAAACAAAACCACTAAGCAAGAAAGAGAAATTGACCATCAGAGTAAACTCCCTAACATAATCAGATGTCTAGACATCAGTAAAAAATTACAAGTCATACTAAGAAATAGAACAATATGGCCCAGCATAACAGCAGATTTGAACTTGCTGAGGAATGAATAAGCGAATTAGAAGATAGCACACCTGAACTTGAAAAGACAGAAGAATAGAAAGAGAAAAGAATGGAAAAAATTGAACAGGATCTCAGGGAATTGAATGACCGTGCAAAATGCACAAACATAAACATTATGGCTGTCCCAGAAGGAGAAGAAAATGGAAAAGGGGTAGGCAGAAAGAATATTTGAATTAATAATGGCTGGAAATTTCCCAAACCTTATGAAAGACATATATATTAATATCCAAGAAGGACAACGCACTACAAATTGAATAAGTCTGAATAGACCTACTCTGAGACAACTAATATTCAGAATGTCAGATAGCAGAGATAGAGAATTCTGAAAGCAGCATGAGAAAGAAATTTATCCAATACAAAGGATGCTCAATAAGACTAAGTGTCAATTTCTCATCAGAAACCATGGAAGTGAAAAGGCAATGGTATGATATATTAGGGATATTAAAAGAAAAAACTGTCAGTCAAGAATTCTTTGCTCCTTTGGACAGTTTCTGTCCCTCCTCTGATGTTTCTGCAGAAGAGCTTAGCCATGCCTGCCTACTCCAATGCCATCTTCCCAGAACCAATCCCCCATCCCCACCCCATCCATAGCTTCTTAATGGCCTCACAGCACTGTTTTAAGAATTAGCCATATTAGAACACTGCCTGGCACATATTAGGTCCTCAGTAAGTGATGGCTATTACTGTTAATTAACAAATTGCATCTCAAAAAAATGATGCAACCATTTTAAATTATAATTAAAAAGACAGTAGCAAATAGGAAAAAAGTTTGCTTTTACATTTATTTGATTTTGTACAGAAATGGGATGAAATGTGTGAGCCCTCCAGAGTAAAAGGTGACAAAGAATAGAAAAAAATGTATATCCCATTTTAATAGCCTCTAATAAAAGTCAGAAATCAGAGCTCAACTCCACAAAAAGCAACATCTCTTCTCCTTCAAAATTTTACAAAATGGTATGAAGTGAAGAAAAAAACTACAATTCTTAATATGATTATGAAAAATGTGCATGCAAATGGAAAAATGAAAGCAACTGAAGAATTTGAGAGTAGATTTAGGTAAATCTTTAAAAGTTTTCTTCATTGTTGCTTATAGAATAAAAATTGAAAAAAGAAAGCCATACATTAAAAGCAAAGAATCCTTTCAATAAATATCAATCCAGAAGAAAGGAGTTTTAAATTCATTTTAATAAATAGTGCAAGAAAATCCTGAGCTGGTTCTTTTTTCTAATTATCCAGCGTTCAACATCAGCAGCATTATCAAGGATTTAGGGGCCAAATATTCTTTGCTCATAATAAGAAGCTATTAGATTTCAGACTTCTTCATTACATGGTTAAGTTATAAACTTGGAGAACCCTAGATATCAAAGGCAACTAAACAATTTCTAATATTATAGTCCTTTTTAATGCTAATCTGTTTTTTATTTAAGTCTATCTGCATGGAAATAATTCATTTACTGCAAACAAACATGTATTAGTATCACCTATTTTGTTTCTGCTAGCTTCTGAAAAAACTGCAGATCACACTTTTGCAGTAGTTCATTTTACACAAAATTGATTTGCCTGCAAGACAGGTTTAAATATTATTTTTTCCTTTACTGAAATATCATATCTCACACTTACCTTCCCATTCATAGGAGAAACAAACAAAAAAGAATTCAAATAAGACAGGAGAAAAAAGGAGGAAAGCAGAAGTAAAAAGATAGTACCTAAGCTAAAAACCAAGAAATCCATACCACATAATAACAAAATAAATCTTATTTCAGTAATCTAGCCACTGGCAAAATAATTTCAATTGCATATATTGAATTATCTAATATGTTAGCTGGATCACAAATATTAATTCACAAAAATTAACCTGTGTCTATCAAATTTATACTGCCATTTCATTGCACTATCCTTTAACTTCCAGGTGGCTTTACTTTAAAAGTAAATACAGGGGAACAGATGTAGCTCAAGCAGTTAAGGGCCTGCTTCCCACATGGGAGGTTCCAGGTCCGCTTCCCGGTGTCTCCTAAAAAAACAAACAACAAGCAAGCAAATGAAAAAGCCAACTCAGGGGAGCCGATGTGGCTCAGTGGTTAAGAGCTGGATTCCTACATACAAGGTCCCAGGTTCAATCCCTGGTCCCAGTACCTAAAAAAAAAAAAAAAGTAAATACAGGACAAATTGGTTTTATATTATATTCTCTGTACTAAATTTATCATTATATTCAGAGAATAATTTTTTTTTCTCAAAATCAGTAAGACTTTACACTGTAAAATCTACTTTAAATTAACTTTATCTAGTATTAATAAGTATCCAAAGCAAAAGCATTCTCATAATTGTTACTGAAAAATAAAATACATCACAGAAAACTTACTGATATGATGCCAACCTATCAAAATTTAAATGCATCAATTTCAATAACGATATTTATCAACAAAATGACTGATTTTATTGAATGAATTCTTTGTGCAGAAAATGTGTAGGGTTTTTCTCGTCTATTTTGTGTTTATTTTCTTCTATCATATTGACAATATAATTTTGCATAAACACACAATTTTACCACTTTTAAAAGCATTTTCAAAGTATTTTTTTTCTTTATTAGAGAAGTTGTACATTTATAGAACAATCATGCATAAAATAGATTATTTTACTACATATTATTAACATCTACATTTTCAAAAAATTTAGAACCCCAAAGTCAGTCTTATGCTAATCATAAATGTATTTATTTCACCATTTGGAAAGGCTGGATAAAACCATACTTGAAGTACTACAGTTACTGTGTATAATATTACTCCAAAAGAATATTAAATTATTATTAAAAAAAAGAAAGGAATTCTGACATTTATGCTTGAAGAACTACATTAACTCAGTCTACAGATGGCAGACCAAAGGAGTTCCAATAACTATACAATCACCTAGCTGAGATAAAAGCTTAGAGGGATATTTACTAGCTTTTTGCAGTGGATAATCAGCATGCAGTTTTCATAGCTGGCTCACTTTCTACCAAGAGTGAGTTATTTGAGAATATCCACTGATTTAAAATATTGAAACAGCTCTATAACATCACCTATTATTAACAGAATTAATCAAATTAAATTTCCAAAACTTAACTATATGTGATTAAAACCACACAATTTTGCTGCCACAAGGTATTAAAATATTAACTAGCATTAGAAAGAGTTTTATCTGTAAGATATTACAATTTGCTCTAAAGACAAATGAGTCAAAAGTAAATATTATTTGGATTATTCTCTATGTTTCTTATCAATATACATGAAGAAGAGAAAGATGAACTCTCAAGGTTTCTAGTAGGCTAAGTAAGCCAAAACATAAGCAGTTGAACTAACAATTAAGCAGCAATAAATAGGCTTACAAATCCTTCTGAATTACTTGGCAGCTTATTCCCTAGCCTGGTCTTCTATACCTGATTACCACTTCTTTCTAATTTAATTTGAACCTAGGTTTATATTTCTAGCTGTTTTGGAAATAGTTTTAAGTTTGTGTGTAAATGCTGTCTCTAATGTCGTTTCTAAGAATTCAAAGTCCAAAGCCAAACAGACTCTCCTATTATACTATGCCTGCCTCCAGATTCCATCTCTGCCAAGTCCATTTACGCTAGAGTAGATCGAGGGCTATAGAATAAATACCAAAATAATGTATTTATTTCTACTGTTTTAAAGAAAATCAAAGTAAAAACATGATATTCCCATTTTAAAAAGTCAAAGTGGACATAATTTAGACTATTTAATTTCTATGTATTTGAGTAAAAAAAATATAACCATCTCTCAAAGATGCTATAAAAACCTTCATAGGGGAGAGGTGGAGGGAAGAAGACAGGACCATATAAAATTTAAAGGTTCTTATTTTTAACATCTAAGGTTATATAATTATGTATTATAAAGTGTAGAGTGTTGGTTACCTACATATTTGCTCTTAGATCTATCCCTGCCTTTCCCTCTGCTCTGTTCTGTGTATTGCAGGAATTTGCCCTCCCTAGCCTCCCCTGCCCTATGGATTCCAGGTAGGTTTGGCAAATGGGAGGGACCAGTAGCAGCAGTTCTTCTCCAAGTCCAGTTCCTACTGGACTGATCCTTTAACGTGGCCCCAGGTTCTGCTAGACAGCCCTGCTTCTGAACTATAGTCACAACATCTCTTCCTTATGTTCCTCTAGCCCTAAGGATGATAATGGTCCCTGTTTATGCTAATCTCTGGGTTTCCTTAGCATCCCCCGTTTGGCTTCTCTACTATTCCATCACCTGTGAATCCAACACTCTGTATAAAACTTCCTCCATTTGAAAGATATAGAAGGACTTCTGATTTTCTGGTTAGACATTTCTGATACATTTAAGACAAACTAAATTAAGAATTGTTAGGGGTACTACTTCTAAAAATTGTTTTAAGGTTTAAATAAATATATTATAAATTCTAAAAAAGAAATAAAAGACTTTTTCACTAAAGTTATCCCTTTGAGTAAACATTTAAGAGTGCCTATTATGTTGAAAGCAAACTGCTAGACAATGAGGATATAGAGATGAGAAAGATAAAGAAAGAAATGTCTTCACTCTAGTATCTAAGAAACTCTAGTACCTCAGTAAAGAAAGTTGAACTTCTAAATCTGATTCTTAATCTTTCAGAGAAAGAGAAGTAAAAAAGACAAAATGGAAAAAATTTGAAAAATTTTATAGCTCTAAATCTAAAACAATGTTCTAAGTTTATTCATTTCATATTATAATTACTCTGTGCTATTTTTTCTTCAGGTTCCCTAAATAGAAATAAAACAAACATAATTTTAAGGTATTATATTTCATGTTGCATTGAAAAATGTTTGTTTCTTAAAGAATATAAAATTGGAATTCACATTTTACTAGAAATATTTTTATATCAAATACAAGGATGTACTTTTAAAGTATTCTGAAAAGAAACAGTATCTCAAAAAGAAAGCACTTGAAAAATAGGCTATATATAAAGGAATTTACCTCATCAGATTTCTTCTTTAGCTGTTTTTCAAACTTTTCCTTATTTCCTTCCAACTGATTCAAATGCAAGGCAAGTTCTTCCTTACAAATTTCCAATGCTGAGTCTAGCTGTCTTACCTAAACAGGAAAAAAACAAAAAACAAAAAAACAGAAAACCAACTAATATTAGTGACTGCTTATTATATACCTAATATTACACAGATTTATTTCCTAATGTCATCTCACAGTCCTACTTGGGATAGAAAACGCTATTACAAAAGAGATTTATTGAGAAAACGAATTCTTGCTTGCAAGTAGGGTACCAAAAAGGACACCAGAGAATGGAATCTTGAAAAATAACAAGAATTGAACAAGTTGAGAAGTATAGAAGGGCATTCCAGGAAGAGGGAGTATGTTCAGAGGCTAGGTACTGTGAAAAGGAATGGTGAGAAGCTGGCCAGAGCTCACAGTATCAAGAGTATGAGTTTTTAAGAGATGAGTATTTAGGAGATAAGGTTAGCAAGACAGACTGGGGCCAAATACCCTAAAGCATTTTCTCAAAATAGCAGGCAGTATTTAAGACTACTGCTTACACCTCCTTGAATAAGAAAAATATGAAAGTGAGGACAAATTTGGGTATTGTGTTAATGATGCTAAGGTGCATGTATTCTGAATATGCTGAAATCATAAAGAAAATTAAAACTTTTGGCCAGCTAGGGAAAAAAGCAAACTTAGGTGAAGGATGCTTTTGCTCTGAATCAGCAAAATATATTTTTAGAAACGCAGCAATGTAAGTTGGTTCAAGTGTTCATATAGCTGCAAATGCTTTATACTATCTTAATATTAAAGAGCAAAAGAGTAAAAAGCAACCCAATTCTCTAATTTTTTCCCCAGAAAATTAGTTCACAGACCAAAATTTACATACATGCTCCATATTCCATCTGTTAATAAGATTCTTGCCTTGCTCCTTTCTTTTTTTTATTGTAACCTAGAGCTTCTCATGAGTTTTTGTCCTTCTTCTCTTAATGCTAACAGTAGTCTAGTTTGTAGTTTTGAAACTGAAAAGTGTGAGCAAAATAAGGAAAAAAATGGTCCCTATTGCAGATACTACTCTATACAATGAAATTATCCCTGCAACTATGATTTCTAAAAAAGAAATCCTGTAAGACACACAGATTTCACAGACTGTCCCTACAGCCTGTGAATATAATCATTAACCACTAAAATGCCTCTAATTCTGAATGATTGTCTTTGTTAATCATTTCTTGCCCTGGTAATAATTTTTAAAATAACATTTATTTTATGGAATGTATAAATACTTAAAAGTTTGCTTTCTTAAGCAAGAGAATGAGCATTGGTACTTATATCATCTTCCATATATGGATAAAAAAATAAAATCTATGACTGTTAAATACCACTACCTAATAATCACCAATGTAATAACTGATTCAGGCAAGGTTCATCAAAAGATGCTAAAATCATTGGTTATAAGGTTATTAAGGAGCAGGACATGAAAACAGCTTCAAAGAATAACCCCACAATTTATGTATTAATTACAAAGGGAAAAAAGGTGCCTTTAAAATGATGAGCTCTAGCAGACATCATCTTAAATAAGACGTCAAGGTTGTAACTGCCAATAATGGGGTGGTCTAACATCATATGTTTCCATGTGAAGCAGTGGGAGGAACACAGTATAACCCATGCAGTATGCCTGTTGATCTGGAATTTTCAAAAGACTCAATGTCATGAAGAATAGGAGGCAGTGAGATTGGTCTAGATTGGGGGAGTCTAAAGAGTGAAGCACAATGTGTGAATGATAACTGAATCACAGATTGTGGAAAGGAAGGAACAAGTTAGTGTTCCTCAAGCTTTAACGTGCATACAAATCACCAGGATAGCCCACTGAAACACAGATTCTGATTCCTTAGCAGAGCTGGCACCAGGTGAGGCAAGGGAGGTGCCTAGAGCTCAAAATTTAAGGAGGCATTCATTCTCAGCATCACAAAAATGCCAACCCTTCACTTGTACAACCCTGAGATAAGTGTCTCCTTAAATATGTACCAGAGGGATCTCACCTACTTCACCTTAGTCCTGGCTTGATATTCTGCAATTCTAACAAGCTCCCAGATGATGCTAATGCTACCAGTCTGTAGACCTGCTTTGCATAGTAAAACTATAAAGAGTATTTTTAAATAATTGGAAAAATTTCAGTTTGAATTTCATGTTGAATGATGTTACTGATTTAATATTGATTTTCCCTGATGTGGTAATAGTGTGGTCACATAGGGGAAAATTTCTTTTCATGGGAGATGCATGTTTAAGTATTAAAGGTATAAAGTTTTATGACATCTGCAGACTTCTCTGAGGTGGTCTGGCAAAAGGGAACTATGCGTATATGGACATGTATAAATATTCAAAGAAATGAAGTGAGTGTAGTTATAAGTTAACAGTTAATCTAGATGAGGGATACATTTCCCTGTATTATTCTTTATATTTTACTGTGGGTTTGACATTTTTCAAAATAAAAATTAATTAAAAATTAATAAACCAATAAAATAAGTAAAAAATTAAAACCTGCTATTGTTATATTTCTTACTTCAACAAAGAGTTTTAGAGTCTGTATCTCATATGAATAAACACTATTCACTGTCTGACGGTTAATTTCATGTATCAGTTTGGTTAGATTATGGTGTTAGTTGTTTGGTCAAGCACGCACTGGCCTGACTGCTACTATGAAGGTTATTTCGGAGATGGATTTTCATCTATAATTAGTTGATTGCATATACAGTTGATTGTATCCACAACAACAAAGGAAATTGCGTACTCAACAATATTGGGAGTCTCCTTATCCAATGAGTTGGAGGTCTTAAAAACTAGAACTGAGGCTTTTAGAGATTGGAAAGAAAAATTTCTGCCTCAACTTCAGCCCGCTAACTTTCCTTGGGTAATTCGGACTCAACTTCAGCATGACCTTTATTGGCGTTTCCAGCTGCAGTCTGCCCTACAGAATTTGGAAGTGTCAGACTTCAAATTACCTATATTGGAGTTTCTACCTTAGTGCCTGCCCTACATAAGAGCTTACCAGGCCCACAGTCACATGAGTCAATCCCTTATAATCAATCTCTTAACGTATTTATATATATATATATTTATTTCTCTGGAGAAGCCTAATACACACTGTATACAAACCATTTATAAATAACATATATATATAAATGTTTGTATATTTGTGTATATGTATTTGAATGAATGAAATCCAACAAAAACAAGCATCACTCTGCTGAACTGAAGAACTTCCATGGGACTGCCTACAATAAGAAAAATTAAAAATATAGTTTTTAGCATACTAGCCTTGATTGTTTCTTCAGATACTTGATTCTGTAATGCTTTCAAAGCTTCATCTTTCTTCATATTTTCCTTTTCCATTTCCTGAAAACATACAGATTGGTAGCAAAAATATAAATGCTAAACATTTTAGCATTAGTAATGGGCTACTGAACAATTGATTATTTGATTAGAATTAAAGGTATGGTACAGAAACAGAAACTTAAAAAATAAGTCAGCTTTTAGAGTGAAGTAAGCCATATACAATAGGACAAATATTGTATGGGTCTCACTAATATGAACTAAATATGAAAATAAACACATGGAGTTAAAACCTAGACTATAGGTTACTAGGAGATAGGATGAGGACTGAAAAGGGGTATTCATGCTTAACGTAGATAGAATTTTCAACTATCTTGACTGCAAAAGTGTGGAAATGGATAGAGTTGATGGTAATACATTATAGTTAGTAATAACTAACATGACTGGTTTATAAATGGTATTGTGGCTGAAAGGGGTAGTCAAGGGACATAAATGTTAATTGAAAGAAAACTAGAGAATAATCTAGGGACCGAATAACACAGTGAACCTGGAGGTGGATGAGGATTGTGGTTAATAGCATAAATACAAAAATGCTCTTCTATCAACTAGAACAAATGCACATCACTATTACAAGATGGTGAATATGGCATGCATGGGAAAAATACAATTAAAGTAACTTATAGACTATAGTTAACAGCAATATTGCAATATTCTTGCATCAATGTCAAAGAAGGTAGTGTGTTAATAATAGAGGGTATGGAAAAATATAACAAATGCACGCTATAGTCCACAGTTAGTGGTAATAGTCTGATAATGTTCTCTTATAATCTGTAACAAATGTTCCACAACAATGTACTATGTTGGTGGAGGGATGTTGTATGGGAATTCTGCACACTGTGCACGACTGTTTTGTAAGTTCACAAGTTCTCTAATATATATATATATATACATATTATATATATTTTAAAAATTAGTCAGCTTTTAAGTAGCAGTTTTATAAATATGATTTTACCCCTTTGCTTTCTGTCAAGAGTCTATCTAGTGATTCAAGATGGTGTTGTTTACATATGATATCTTGTTGCAACATGGACATAGTCTTTTCTTGTTCCTTAAACTGTTGGTCTTTTTTCTCTAGTTGAGCTTCAAGCTAAACATAAAAACAAGATTTGATTTTTCATATTAATTTTTAAAAATTTTGAAACATTTTAAATACACAGAAAAAAATATAGTACTCATAAGTGAACATAACTGAAATTACATAGAATTTGCATTTTGCCAAATTTCCTTCAGTTTCCCTCTTTTCAGAGAAGAAATAAAATCACATGCCCATCTCTTCTCCCTTCCTCTCTCACCTAACTACTAGGTTGAAATTGGTCTGTATAGCTCTCCGGTGTGTTTCATTCTTGTACCTGATTTTTTTGGTGTGTGATTTTACTGTCTGTATAATACGTATGTACATATATTATATGTATGTATATCCATGAACAATATGTAATGTCAAGTTTTGGAAATTTACATAAATGATAACAGTGCTTCTGCAAGTTCTGGCAAATTGTTTTTTATCACTCAATGTTGTTTTAGACATTTATCCAAGTTGATATATGTGGATCTAGTTCATTTACTTTAATGGCAGTTCAATATTCCATTGTAAGGATAAACTACAGTTTGTCTACTCCTATACTCAGAGACAGATAATTTGTGCGTTTTCATTATTACAACAAAGGTTGCAAACACACTCTCTGTACATATCTCTTTACGTACATATATAAGATTTTCTCTTGAGTAGAACATCTAAAAGTGGACTTCCTTGTTGTAGGATATGCACATTTCCAATCTCATTAGGTATTTCTGTTCAAAGTGCATCAATTTATACTTTCACTAACAATATATAAGTATTCTCACTTCCTACAACTTCACCAATACTTGGTGTTATCAAACCTGCAACAGATTTTGTCAAGAAAACATATTTAAAGAAATTACTATGTGTATATGCATGTAATGTGTGTGGTATGTATATATCTCTATATATACATGTATGAAATAATATATGTAAATATACATATATATTACACACATGTATACATATTATAAGAATATGGCAACAGGGTTAACTCGAAAATATTAAAACTGAGGAACACTGAAAGGTAAATAAATATTAAATGAAAATAATCAAATAACAGATTAGCCATAGAGGCTTTTTAATTAACTTAAAATATTCCAGAAAAAGCAGAATTTGGAAGTTAAACTTTCCATTAAGAATTGGAAAGAAAATTCTGGGTTTTAGTTAAAAAAGGAGAAGGAAATTTTTTTTAAAAAGGAGATTAACTTCAACAGAAAAAAACATTTAAAAATTTCAATAACTTTCAGAAATTTTCTAAAACACAAATACATTGAAATTTCAAGAGTAAACAAGATTAAATGATGTTATAACAATAGATTTTCATAGAATCTGAAACATCAATCACTAGAGGCCCTTGACAGACCTATCCTGACAATTCTCTGTAGTATTTTAATACTTGAGATATCAAGTATAATTCTTCCTAGAACTTCTGACACTCTCAGATTACTTACTGAAGATTTTATCTGGGATAAACTCCTCATTTGAAAAATATTTTTATCTTCTGAACCAGTAATTCCACTTTTGAGAAGCCATTATAAAATAATAATCTAAAATATGGAAAAATAGCTTTAAAGTGAAGTTTACTGAAAATTATAATTCTGAAAAACAATAAACTCAAATGGAAACCACTCTGATATGCAGCTACTACAAATTATGTTTATCTGTATGTATGTGTTCTATATATAATTATGCAAGGATACCACTGGCCTAGCATGATATAAAAAGATTTTATAAAAATTCTAAGGTGGTAAGCTTTTAAAAATTAATTACTTTATAGTAAAATTCACTTTTTTTGGTGTACAACTTGGAATTTAAACATATGCATAGATTTACGAAATCTCCACCACAATCAGGATACAGAACAATTACTTCACCTCCAAATTCCCTCATGCTGATCAAATGCTTTATCTACCCCAACCCTAGGGACCACTGAACTGCTCTCCATCCCTGTAGCTTTTCTTTTTGATAATGTCATAGAAATGGAATTGTACAGTATGCCACATTTTGAAATTGGCTTTTGTCTTTTAGCGTTAACGCCTTGGAAATTCACCCATGGTTTCTACCTCTATCAATAGTAGATTGATTCTTGTTATTGCGGAATAGTATTTCATTGTATGGAAGTATCACAGTTTATTCTTTTACCCACTGAAAGACATTGGGTTGTTTCCTATTTTTGGTGACCATGAATTTATGCTACTATAAGCATATGTGTATGGGTTTTAGTGTAAACATAAAGTTTTCATTTGTCTAGGATAAATATCTGTGATTGCTGGGTCATATTTAAGTGTATGTGTAACTTTATTAAAAAATGTCAAACTCTTATCGAGAGTAGCTGGAGCATTTTGCATTCCTACCAACAATACATGAAATTTCCAGTCATACTGCATCCTGACCAGCATTTGGTACTGGCAATTTTTCTCTCTTTTTTAAGGCATTCTATTAGGTATGTAGTGCTATCTAATTGTGTTTTTATTTTTTAATCTCCCCAATCTGTTGAACATATTTGCATGTGCTTATTTGCCATCTGAATTATTACTTTTTTTTTGATGACGTATCTGTTCAAATCATAAAAAACTGGGTTGTTTCTTTATTGATGAGTTTTGAGAGTTCTTTATACATATTGGCTACAAGTTCTTTGGCAGATACATTAATTACAAGTATTTCATTTCGGTCTGTAACTTCTCTTAACAGTGCCTTTAAATTAAAAATGTTTAATACTGATAAAGTCTAGTTTTTCAGTTTTTTCTTTTGTAGATAGTGTTTTTGCTATCATATCTAAGAACTCTTTACTTAACCCAAGATCACAAAGACTTTCTCCAACTTTCTCCTATATTTTCTTCTAAGAGGAGTTTTGTAGTCTTTTGTTTAATATTTAAGTCTATGATCGAATCTGAATTAATTTTTGTATAAGTTATGAGATATACATTGAGGTTCCATTTTTGTGCATATTGATATCCCATTATTTCAGCATCATTTGTTGAAAAATTATCTCTCTCAATTGAACTGTCTATGTACCTTTGTTAAAGCTTAACTGATGATTGTGGAAAGATGGTGAAGCAGGAAGCTCCGGGAATCAGTCCTTCAAAAAACAAACAAACAAACAAACAAACAAACAAAACTATTGAACTGCCAGGAACTGTCTAAATCAACTACTTTGAAACTCCAGATTCTAGTGGAAAACTGTGCAGCATGCAGGGAGGAGCAGAAGGTTGGCAAATTGGGAAACACAGTGGTGAGTTTCACTCTCCCTGCAGTGGCTACCATTCCCCTTCCCCGAGCCTCGTGGCAGCAGCAGTGGGGACTGGAGCTTGGGCTCCTGGTGCAACTGGCTGGTACCAGGGAGGGGCATAAAGACCTAGTCCTCCAAACTCCTGAGTTGTGTGGTCTGAACCAGATCTCCACCTTTGATTACCTACTTCAGACCACTGGATCTGAGGGCAACCATTGTTCCGAGCTCTCTAGGACAAAGACTGCAGAGGAATCCTAAACACAGTAACTGTCTTCAAAAGTATAGAGAAGGTTAAAAGGCTGCTAATTGGGCAAATGCTTAATCAAGAAAACACAGCTTCAAAAGCCATAGGAGAAGCTCCCAGCAGCCTTGCCGGTCCCTCTCCCACTTTCTCCAAAATGCAGGATGGAGCTAGCTTGTGCCCTCACTGTGGATCCTTGGCCCTATTCCAGAGGAAGCAGAGTAGAACCTGTGTACACCCTGGAGTGCATGTATGTCAGTGCTAATCTATCCTGTAGAAGTTTGAGATACTGAGCAGAGAAATGTGTCATGGACTCACTATCCCAGTTTGTCTTGAGGGCAGAAAGAGGCTTACAGACAGCTGAGACAATGTGAGAAACATTTAAGGTGAAGCAGCCTGAGGCAAAGGACTATCTGCATTAAGTAACTTAAGAGAGCATCCAGGAGAGGGAGGAGTCTATTTCAAAGGGAGCAGAGGGGGCATTCATGCAAACTCCTGTATGGCTCCTAGCAAGCACAAGACAATGAAAAGAAGCAGGCTACCTGGCACTGGCTCCATGCAGGCTCAGATAAGACAGAGAGGACCCTGTACTGCCCATTTGCCTCAGGCTGATTTTCTTGATGGAAGGGCTAAGCTCTGAAGGAAACCACTAGTCAAAGCAGGGCCAATTTGCAAAGAGAGTGAAAGGTGCTTTTTGCCTTGGTTTGTTTGTTTTGATTAACTCCTGGCATTTAAAAAATCTATCATATCACTAGCTGGACTCAAACTAAGGAATAGACATCTGAGGGACTAAACCCCAGAGTTAACACTTTAAAATATTAATTCTACAGTGTGCAACAAAAGATTACAAGACAAAGAAATATGAAATGATGGCCTATTCAAAGGCACAAGATAAAAATCCAGGAATCACCAATGAAAAGACCAGACTTTGGACATACTGAACAGAGACTTTAAAAATATGTTCCTCAATATGCTCAAGAAGTTAAAGGGAAATATGAAGAAATAACTAAAGCATATAAGGAAAACAATCAATGAACAATATGGGAATCCTTCGTGAGAAAAACTAAAGTTGAAGAAGAAAATAACTGAAATGAAAACTACTCTGGATGGTTTCAATGGCAGATTAGAGGTGGCAAGAATCAGTGATCTCAAAGATAACTGAAATGATTTCAGGATGAAGAACAGAAAGAAAAATGAAAAAGAATGAATAGAGATAGACCTATGGGCCACCAGCAAGCATACTGATATACTCATTATGGGAGTCCCATAAGGAGAAAAAAGAAAGAAAGGGGCAGAAGGAATAGTGAAAGAAATGATGTCAGAAAACTTCCCAAATTTAATGAAAGACATGAATATGCACATGCAAGAAGCTCAACAACCTCAAAGCAGGATAAACTCAGAGACATGCCCAGACACACAGAAACCAAATTGTCCAATGCAAAGGACAAGGAGAGAGTTCTGAAAGCTGCAAGAGAAAAGGAAGGAGTTATGTACAAAGGAAATCCAATAAGATTAAGTACAGATTTCTCATCAGAAACCTTGGCGACAAGAAGGCAGGAGAATGAAATATTTAAAATGCCAACAGAAAACAAATGCCAACCAATAATTTAATACCCAGCAATTCATTCTTTCTTTCAAAAATCAGGGAGAGATTAAGACATTCCCAGATAAAAACTCACGGATTTCATGGCCACTAGACAAGTCCTACAAGCAATGATAAAGGGAGTTATTCAGACTGAACGGAAAGGACATTAAACAGTGGATAAAAAGAGCATAAAGAAATAAAAACTTCTGGTAAAGATGCTAAAATGTAAATGCATAAAAGTAATGATAAATTGATGGTTTTGGACATATAATAAACAAACATATAGTTTGTAACAAGTAGAGGAAAAAAAGGTGAGGGACTGGAGGCATAGGAAGAGTGTATATGTTATTGAAGATAACCAGGTATCAAATCAAATATGGTTGTTATATATTTAGGATGATAAATTTTAACCCCACAGTAACCACAAAGAAAATACATGGAAAAATATATTCAGAACAATCTCATGTGATCAGAAGTAGCAGCCACATGAGATAAGTAGATGGGGAGGAGAGTTTTCCAGATGATATGATGGAAGATTAGGGAGGTTAAGAGAATTGCCCAAGGTCACTTAACTTGAAAGTAAACAGAACTAGATTTCATTCCAGGTGCAAATGATGCCAAATTCTGTGTACTTCCCTGGACCATGTGGCATCTCCTAGAATCTGAAGAACACATTTTAAAAGATATGGAAGGGGAGGGGGCAAGATGGCAGCAGAGTTGGAAGTTTCAACAGACAGTTCCTCCTATAGGGCAGTTAGTAATCAGCTAGAGCTATCTAAATCACCTATTTGGGGGGCCCAGGAGACCCAAAGAGCACCCTGCAACATTGTTGGAAGAACAGAAGCAGGAGATTGCTCATCTGTAGTGAAGATTCATGAGTAGAAAACTCCATGCCTCAGAGGCCTGTGCCCATCCTCCACTGGTGGTACAAGCCACCTCGGGAGCTATTCCCCAGGTGGAGTTGGAAGCTCCATTTCCCAAAAATAGGAGAGGAAGAGATGGTTGGGCACCAATTACAGCTACTCATTTGTAAATTCAGTGGGCTAAAGTCCAATCCTAAGAACAGCTAAAGTTTGAACCAATCCAAGTCAGAAAGAGGCTGGAAGCCTACATTTTAACTCCAGCCCTGGCATGAGGCAAAGTGGGGCTGATTGAATATCACAGTGAAGGTAGGGACCAGCTTCTTTCCACCCAGGTCAGATTGCAGCCCTAGCCTAGGCTCCAGGACCACCTCGAGCATGGAGGAAGCTGACAGGACCTGCAGCAGCCTCTCCAGGAAACTGCAGGCACTTCCTGCCCACACAGACTAATATGTGGCATTAGTCTAATTGACTAATGGACAAACCTGTGGATACACCTCTGCCTCCCAATAGGATAGGAAGGGGGTGGTGTTTTCTCAACTGCTCCAGGCTTTTGGCCTGCATGGACTAGAGTGTTGGGCACTTGTCGATCCATATCCGCCCCTGACAGGGCAGAAGGGACAGTGCTCCCTCAGTCTCCCCAGGCAACTGCAGCTGCTTTCAGCCCACACAAACTAGATTATTGGACAAATCTGTGGCTCCAACCCTGCCCCCGAAAGGACAGGAGAGGAGCGGTATTTCCTCAACCTCTCCCGGCAACTGCAGGTGCTTTTGGCCTTCACAGACTAGACTGCCGGGCACCCTGGAGGCTCCATTACCACCGCTGGCAGGGGAGGAGGGGGGCTGGTGCTTCACCAGTCTACCTGGGCAACTGAGATCAGTTTTGACTCTCACGGCTTAATTTGCTGCCCACACCTGTGGCTCCATCCCTGCCCCAGGCAAGGGAAAAGGGGGCACGGAGCTTCATCAGTCTCTCCAGGCAACTACAGATGGTCTTGGTCTGTACGACTTGAATGACTACACATGGCTGCAGCTGCGTCCCTACCCCTGGGAGGTAAGAAAGGTGGGAGAAGTTCATTGTTCCTGGGACAATGTGAGCACCTTCAGCCTCCATGGCTTATAGTACCAACCATATCCTCGGCTCCTATTCCACAACGAGGAAGGGAGATAGGGCAAGAAACAGATGAAAAAGTGCTGAAAGAATTCAGATTGGCTAAACACGAGTCACTATAAACTTCCAAATTAAGTTGAACCAAGTATTAAAGAGGGGCTGTAGCACAAAGTCAATCAAATAGAAAGCCCTAGACTAAAGAGAAAAAAGGGGCCAAGAATAAATACATCTAGTAAATCAGATGCCAAGACACCAACAAAAAATTACAATCCATAC
The DNA here is from genome assembly GCA_029593785.1 of Cabassous unicinctus. Taxonomy (NCBI): domain Eukaryota; kingdom Metazoa; phylum Chordata; class Mammalia; order Cingulata; family Chlamyphoridae; genus Cabassous; species Cabassous unicinctus. Next base: position 6,836 of record JAQZBX010012225.1, on the reverse strand, counting down.
CAAGAAACAGGAAGATCTGGCCCAGTCAAAGGGACAAATTAAGCCTGCAGGTAACATAAAAGAGTTGAGACAACTAATCATAGACGTTCAAACAAATCTCCTTAATAAATTCACTGAGATGGCTAAAGAGATTAAAGACATCAAGAAGACATTGGGTGAGCACAAAGAAGAATTTAAAGTATACATAGAAAAATAGCAGATCTTATGTAAATGAGTTCCCTTATGGGAACTACAAGTGTAAAAATAATGGAGAAAACAAGATATGACAGCTAAAACCCAAAGGTCAAAATGGGTGAAATAAGACCTGCCTTAACAGTAATAATATTGAATGTCAATGGGCTAAACTCCCCAATCAAAAGACACAGACTGGCAGAATGGATAAGAATATATAAGCCAAATGTGTGTTCTCTACAAGAAACTCACCTTAGACCCAAGGATACAAATAGACTGAAAGTGAAAGGCTGGAAAAAGATATTCTGTGCATGCAGTAACCAAAAAAGAAAGTGGAGTAGCTATACTTACATCAGATTAAATAGGCTTTAAAAGCAAAGGTGTCGGGAAACGGATGTGGCTTAAGTGATTGAGCTCCTGTCTACCATATAGAAGATCGATTCCCAGGGCCATGATTCGATTCCCAGGGCCTCCTGGTGAAAGGCAAGCTGGTCCATGCAGCAAGTTGGCCCGAGTGGAAAGCTGGCCCAAGAGGAGAGCTGGTCCACATGGACTGCTGGCCTGTGCAGGAGTGCTGGCCCACGCAAGAGTGCTGGCCAACGCAGGAGTGCTGGCTCGCACAGAGTGCTGGCCTGCGTGGAGAGCTGGCGCAGCAAGATAACGCAACAAAAAAGAGACACAGAGGAGAGACAAGAAGAGATGCAGCAGACCAGGGAGCTGAGGTGGCACAAGAGATTGACTGCCTCTCCCACTCCGGAAGGTCCCAGGATTGGTTCCTGGTGCCACCTAAAAAGAAGATAAGCAGATACAGAAGAACACACAGAGAGCAGACAGCGAGCGCAAAACAACAGTGGGGATGGGGAGAGGGAGTGGCGGGGGGAACAAATAAATAAAATTTAAAAAAAGCAAAGGTTTCATTACAGACAAGGAAAGTCATTATATGCTAATAAAAGGGGCAAATCACCAGGAGGAAATAAAAATCATAAATGCATATGCACCTAAACCAGGATGTCCCAAATTACATGAGGCAAACACTGACAAAACCAAAAGGAGAAATAGATGTCTCTACAATAATAGTTGGAGCTTCAATACACCACTCTCATCACTGGATAGATCATGTGGGCAGGGGATCAATAAAGAAACAGAGAGCTTGAATAATATGATAAACAAACTAAACCTAATAGACATAAACAGAACATTGCACCCCCAAAACAGCAGGAAATACATTCTTTTCAAGTGTTCATGGATCTTTCTCCAGGATAAACCATATGTTGGGTCACAAAGCAGATCTCGATAAATTTTAAAAGATTGAAATTATACAAAGCACTTTCTCTGATCTTAATGGAATAAAGCTGGTAATTAACAACAGGCAGAAAAAGGGAAAATTCACAAATATATAGCGATTACACAACACAGTCTTAAATAACCAGAAGGTTAAAAAAGAAATTGCAAGAGAAATTAATAAATATCTCAAGAAGAATGAAAACAAGAACACAACATATCAGAACCTATGTGATGAAGCAAAAGCACTGCTGAGACGGAAATTTATAGCCCTTAATGCTTACATTAAAAAAGAAGAGAAAACAAAACAAAAAACCAGAAGAAGAAAGAGCTAAAATCAACAACTACACAGCTTGAGGAAGTAGAAAAAGAACAGCAAACTATGCCCAAAGCAAGAAGGAGGAATGAAATAACCAAGATCAGAGCAGAAATAAATGAAATTGAGAACCCAAAAAAAAACAATAGTGAGAATTTGTTAATTCTCATCTTCGTAAAGATCAACAAAATTGACAAACACTTAGCTATACTGACCAAAAAAAGAGAGAAGATACAAATAAAATCAGAAACAAAAATGGGGACATTACTACTGACCCCACAGAAATAAAAGAGATCACCTTAAGAGGACTCTATGAAGAACTGCATGCCAACAACCTAGACTCCTAGGCACATAAAAACAATCTACACTGACCCTATAAGAAATAGACAATCTCAACAGACCAATCACAAGCAAAGAGATTGAGTCATCGAACAACTCCCCACAATTAAAATCCCAGATAAAGATATTACCAAAAAAGGAAATTACACACTCATTCCCCTAATGAATATGAATGTAAAAATTCTCAACAAAATATTCACTAATTGAATCCAACAACACATTAAAGAATTATTCAAGGGGACCAGGTATAGCTAAAGTGGTTGAGCACCTGCTTCACATGTATGAGGTCCTGGGTTCAATTCCTGGTACCTCCTAAAAAAATTTAAAAATATATTTAAAAAAAAAAAAAAGAATTATTCATCACGATCAAGTGGGTTTTATGCAAGGCATGCAAGGGTGGTTCAACACAAGAAAATCAATCAGTATAATACACCCCATTAATAAAACAAAGAAGGAAAACTACATGATCATCCCAATTGATACAGAAAAGGCATTTGACAAAATCCAGCATCCTTTTTTGATAAAAACACTCCAAAAGACAGCAACAGAAGGAAACCTTCTCAACATGATAAAGGGCATATACACAAAACCCACAGCTAACATTATACTCAATGGTGAAAGACAGAACGCTTCCCTGTTGAGATGGGGAACAAGACAAGGATGTCCACTGTCACCACTGTTGTTCAATATAATGTTAGAACTTCTAGCTAGAACAATTTGGCAAGACAAAGAAATAAAAGGTGTCCAAATTGGAAAGGAAGAAGTAAAACCTTCGCTATTTGCAGATGATATGATCCTATACACAGGAAATACCAAAACGAATTCAGTAGAGTGACAGGATATGAGATCAACATGCAAAAAACTGTAGTGTTTTTTTAACCTAGTAATGAGCAATCTGAGGAGGAAGTCAGGAAAAAAAAATTCCATTTACAATAGCAATTAAAAGAATAAAATATTTAGGAATAAACTTAACCAAAGACGTAAAGCACTTGTATTCAGAAAGCTACAATACAGTGCTAAAAGAAATCAAAGACAACATAAATAAATGGAAGAACATTCCATGTTCATTGATGGGAAGACTATATATTGTTAAGATGTCAATTCTACCCAAATTGATATGCAAATTCAATACAATACCAATAAAAATTCCAACAGCTTTTTTATTTTTTAAAGAAATTGAAAACCCAATTATCAAATTTATTTATAAGAGTAAGGGGCCCAGAATAGCCAGAAACATCTTAAAAAGGAAGAACAAAGTTATTAAATTCCAGAAGGACTCTCACTTCCAGAATTTAAATAATATTACCTAGCTAAAGTGAGAAAAACAGCATGGTAAAACCCACCCAGCTGGGGCAAAACAGTCTATTCAACAAATGGTACTGGGAGAACTGGAAATCGATATCCAAAAAAAAGAAAGAGGACCTCTAACTCACACCTTATACAAAAATTAACTCAAAATGGATCAAAGACCTAAATTTAAAAACAAGAACCATAAACCTCCTAGAAAAAAATGTAGGGAAACATCTTCAAGACCTGGTAGTAGGTGGGAGTTTCTTAAACCTTATGCTGCAATCACAAGCAATGAAAGAAAACATGAAAAACTGGGACCTCCTCAAACTTAAACACTTTTGTGATTCAAAGGACTTCACCAAGAAGGTGAAAAGGCAGCCCACTCAATGGGAGAAAATATTTGGAAATCACATATCTGATAAGGGTTTGATTTCCAAGCTATATAGAGAGATCACACAACTCAACAATAAAAGAGCAAGCAACCCAATTAAAAAATGGGCAAAAGACTTAAATAGACATTTCTTCCAACAGGTAACACAAACGTTGAAAAAGCACATGAAAAAATGTTCAGTATCACTAGCTATTAGGGAAATGCAAATCAAAATTACAACGAAGTATCATCTCACACTCATAGAATGGCCATTATTGAAAAAAAAACAACAGGAAACAGTAGGTGCTGGAGAGGATGTGGAGAAATAGGAACACTCCTCCTTCAATGTTGGTGGGAATGCAGAATAGTGCAGCCTCTGTGGAAGACAATTTGGTGTTTCCTCAGGAAGCTAAATATAGAATTGCTGTATGATCCAGCAATCCCTCTACTAGAAATAAATCCAGAACTGAAAACAGTGACACAAATAGACATTTGCACTTGGATGTTAATAGGAGCATTATTCACAACTGCCAAAAGATGTAAACAACCCAAGTGTTCATAAACCAATGAATGGATAAACAAGATATGGCAGATATATGATGGAATACTATGTTGCTGTAAGAAGAAATGAAATTAGGACACACATGATAACATGCATGAACCTTGAGGACATTATGCTAAGTTAAATAAGCCAGACACAAAAGGATAAATATTGTATGGTCTCACTAATATGAACTAAATATGAAAATAAACACATGGAGTTAAAACCTAGAAGACAGGATGAAGACTGAGAAGGGATGCTAATGTTTATTGTATGTAGAATTTTAAATTAGCTTGACTGTAAAAGTGTGGAAATAGATAAGAGTTGATGGTAACATTATAGCATATAATATATATGCTATATATTTATAATATATATGCTATAGTTTATATATAAACATGGCTGGTTTATATATGGTATTATGGCTGAAAAGGGGTAGTCTAGGGATGTATATGTCAAGTGAAAGAAAGCTAGAGAATAATCTAGGGACTGAATAACAGTGAGCCCAGAGGTGGATGAGGATTGTGGTTAATAATACAACTACAACTAGAACAAATGTACATCACTATTATAAGGTGATAAGAATATGGTGATGGGGAAGCGGGTGTGGCTCAGTGGCTAGAGCCCCCGTTTACCATATGGGAGGCCCGGGTTCGCGTCCCGAGGCCTCCTTGTGAGGGCACGCCGGCCTGAGCGGTGCGGTGGGCTGATGCAGCAACCTCACAGCAGGAAGCGGGTGTGGCGCAATGGATAGAGCACCAGTTTACCATATGAGAGGCCCCGGGTTCGCTTCCTGGCGCCTCCTTGTGAGGGCAGGCCGGCTTGCGCAGCGCCGTGGGCTGATGCGGCAAGACCTCACAGCAAGGGGGAGATAAGCAGACACAGAGAAGACACGCAGCGAATGGACACAGCAGCACAAGCAGCAAGGGGGGGATAAATAAATAAAATAATAAATAAATCTTTAAAAAAAAAAAAAAAAGAATATGGTGATGCACAGGAAAAATACAATTAATGTAACTTATAGACTATAGTTAACAGCAATATTGTAAATTCTTCCATCAATGTCAAGGAAGGTACAATATCAAGCTAAGGGTCAATAATAGGAGGGTATGGGATTTTTTCTTTTGGACTAAGGAAAATGTTCAAAGGTTTACTGGGGTGATGACTGCAGAAATCTGTGATGAAATCGAGAGTCACGGAGTATACACTTAGGATAGATTGTACAAGGCATGGGACTGTATAACACAGTGAACCATGTGGTAGAAGATGCACTGTGTTTAACAGTAAAAACATGAGAATATTCTCTCATGAACTATAACAAATGTACAATACTAATACATAGTGTTAATAATAGGGAGTGTATGGAAAAATACACTATGGACCATAGTTATTGGCAATACTCTGATCATGTTCATAATCTGTAACAAATGTTCCTTGACAATGTAAAGTTTGGTGAAGGGGTGATGTACAAGAATTCTGCACATTATGCAAGATTGGTTTGTAAGGTCATAACTTCTATAGTAATAATAATAATTATTATTATATATATATTCAGAATGAAATGAGAAGGAAATCAAAGTGTTACAATAAAAAAAAACAAAATAAATATGGAAGTAAGCATTAACCTAAGAAATGAAGATCAGAAAAGGTTTAAGACTAAATAGCAAAATGGCGAAAGAAAGTACTCCATTATCAGTACTTTAAATAGAAATGGATTAACCTCTCCAGTCAAAAAGAGGGTCTAGGAAAATGGATAAAAAGTCATGACTCAACTACAGGCTGTCTACAGGGGGCTCACCTTAAATTCAAAGACATAAGCAGGCTGAAAGTGAAAGGATGTAGAAAAATATACCATGCAAGTACCAAGGAAAAGAGAGCTAGGGTAGCTACACTCATATCAGATAAAACAGACTTGATGTCAAAAACAGTTATAAGGGACAAAGAAGGTCATTACATACTGATAAAGGGGTCAATTCAGCAAGAAGTAAAAATTATAAATATATATATATACACACACCTAACAGCAGAACCTCAAAATATATGAAGCAGATATTGACAGATATGAAGAGAGAAACAGTTCTACATTAAGTGTAGGGGATTTCAATACAACATTTTCATTAATGGATAAAACATCTAGACAGAAGATCAATAAGGAAAAGAAGACTTGAATGATACTCTAAACCAGCTAGATCTAACAGACCTATATAGGCATGTCACCCAACAGCAGCAGAATATACATTTTTCCCTAGAGCACACGGATCATTCTCCAGGATAGACCATGTTAAGTCAAAAAGAAGTCTCAATAAATTCAAAAATATTGAAATCATACCATGTTTCTTCTCTAGTCACAATGGAATGAAACTAGAAATCAATAACGGAGGAAAAATGGAAAATTCACAAATATCTGGAAAATAAACATACTCTTAAACAATCAATGGGTCAAAGAAATCAAACAGGAAATTAGGAACTATATTGAGGAAAATGAAAACACAAAATACCAAAACTTATGGGATACATCAAAGGCAGTG
>JAQZBX010012224.1:0-41545 GCA_029593785.1 Cabassous unicinctus | reverse complement strand
AACAATGGACTAAAGTAGACTTATTATTATTCCATTATAGATGTATTATTATTCTAGCAATGGAAGAACTTTTATCATTCATACAAAGGCCACCAGAGGTTCTGAGGGATGGGAGAGGGAAGAATAGATGTAATATGGGGGACATTTTTGGGACATTGGTGTTGTCCTGCTTGACATTGCAGTGACAGATACAGGTCAATGTATATTTTGTCATAACCTACAAAATTGTGTGCAGGACAGTGTGTAAATTATAATATAAGCTGTAGTCCATGGTTAGTAGTAATGATTCAATATGTGTTCAACAATTGTAACAAAGGAACCATACTAATGAAGGATGTTGTTAATGTGGGAAAGTGTGGGAAGGGGAGGGAGTGGGACATATAGGAATCCTATATTTTTTATGTAACATTTATGTAATCTAAAGGTTCTTTAAAAATAAAAAAATTAGCTTAAAAATATTTCCAGATTGCATCTGTATTTGTCACTGATGCTACCAAATACTGAATCTGCTGGCTCATAGGTTCTAAGTGGCAATGCAGCTTGTATAGCAAGCTGGACCTGTTACAGAGCCTCCTCTTTTTCCAATCTCCACGCAAAATTATCAGCTGTTCTGTTATCTTGATAAATGGGCCACAGTTATCACACTCAAATCAGGAATTTGCTGTCTCCAAAATGCAAAGAAGCCATCTAAGTGTTGTGCTTCTTTTTTAGTAAAAGGATGGGGAGATGCAACAGCTCATATTTTACTTTATAATGGACATGTTGACATGCTCCACACCACTGGACACCCAGAAATTTCACTGAGGAGGAAGGCTGTTGTAATTTTGTTGGATTTATCTCCCATTCTCTCTCAGGCAAATGCCTTAACAATAATTTGAGATTAGTTTCTATCTCTTGTTCACTAAGTCCAGTCAACATAATATCAATATAGTGGAACAGTGTGATACCTTGTAGGAGGGAGAGGTGATCAAGGTCTTTTTGGACAATATTATGACAAAAGGCTTGAGAGTTGATATACCCTGAGGCAGGACAGTGAAAGTATATTGCTGGCCATGCACCTGAAAGCAAGCTGTTTCTGATGGTCCCTACTAATAGGAATTGAGAAAAAAAAGCATTTGTGACATCAATAGCTGCATACCAGGTAGCAGCGCATGTGTGGATTTGCTCAAGCAATGATACCACATCTGGAAAAACAGCTGCAATTGGAGTAACCACCTGGTTAAGTTTGCAACAATCCTCTGTCATCCTCCAAGATACATTTGTTTTCTGCACAGGCCAAATAGGAATGTCTAATGGGGATGTGGTGGGAATTGTGTGTCAGGAATCATCACCCCTGAATAGTTCAAGTAACTGATGGTGGCACTGATCTCTGCAATTCCTCCAGGAATCCAGTATTGCTTTTTATTTGCCATCTTGCTAGGTAAGGACAATTATATTTGTGTTCACATGGCCTTTCCTACCATAGTAACCATCACTTCAGTAGTCAGTGAATCAATGTGGGGATTCTGCCAGATGCTAAGAATACGTATTCCAAATATGCATTCCAGAACTGGAGAGATAACCACAGAATAAGTCTAGGGACCCACTGGACCCACTGTGAGATGGATCTGAGCTAAAACTCTTTCTTTCACCTGACCTCCATAAGCCCCTACTCTGACTGGTAGACCACAGTAACATTTTGGGTCTCCTGGAATTAATGTCACTTCTGAGTCAGTGTATAATAATCCTTGAAATGTCTGCTCATATATTTTTCCCCTGGTAAGGACCCTCTTACACATTCAACAGGGTCTAGGTCTGTAAACTGCCTCAACTATGGGAATTGAATAAGGGACCATGACTCTCTTTTTGTTATTTAAGTTATATTTTTTGTTTACTTGACCTAGAACATTTGTCCTTATATTTGTAAAGTAGGAATTTAGTAGACTGCCCATCTCTCTTACTTCTAGGTCTCCCATGATCCATTAGCCAACATCATACATCTATGTAGCTCAGACTATTTTGATTTTTGCTTTGAGTATAATTTCCATTGTGGTAGCCATGTTCATCTTGTCTTTGAAGTTATGTGCTGCCACTTGACTTCTGCCTGCCCCATTTCTGATTATCCCCATAGTGTTTAAGGATCTAGTCAGTGACAGAAGTTCCCACAGTAATAACCTACAGAGAAGAGCAATCATAGAGCTCTTCAGGGAACATGGATGTAGTCACACAAACTTATTCCTCTCTGTTTTGTTGAAAGATGTGTCCTCTGGACATTTCTGGGGAAAGCAGACAGGTTTTAAATAATAAATTCATTCCAACATTCCAATACCACTAGCCTTTGTAACCCCTCATCTACAATATACCAGGGCAGTTCTGGCATCTCCACATCAGGTAATATCAGCCCTCTTATGATACATATTTCTGTCAGCCACTTAAACAACTGTTAGAGCCCTTTCTGACCCCTCAATCTACAACATTGAATCAATAATCTCTGCTTTCTGGGTCTGTAACAATAAATTCAATCTCATCCAAATTTTTATTCCTTTCACCATTATCCCATACACTTAATATCCATTCCTACACATATTTTCCTGATTTCTATCTAAATTAATTGGAAAACTCATGCTGTTCTTGGGAGTATAGCATTCTTCCTCCCTCATGGGTTATACTTTGTACTTTGCCTTTGAGGGTTGTTGTAACTTTAGTCTAGTTAAAAGTCTGGGAGAAAAGATGGCCCATGATGGTGTGTAGGAAGAAACATTAGAGGTATCTTGCAAACAAATTACAACAGGGCAATCCCATGCAGTTTCTGGTGAGACAGGCTTAATCTCTTCAAGTGAGAGTTGGATGGCAGACTCCTTGGGGCAGGCTGAATCTAGGGTGTCCATTTCCTCAGGGTAGGCTGGAGGTTGAGTTTTTTTTCCCTCAGAAAAGGCAGGAGGTTAGGTGGATGTCTTTTCATGGCAGATCATTAATAGGTTTCTATGGCAAAACATCAGCAGAATTTATTTTTTAAATGTCTCCACTGCCATCATCAACTCATATGTCTCCATACTCATCCTCAGAACTCCATTCCTTTCCACTCAATACTCTCACTTTAACAGCAGACACCCTGCCAAGTTGAGATTTTATTTTGTATTATAACTCTGCTACTCACACAATGAGACTATAGGTTTGGTTTTCAGAGTTCTCAATTCTTCCACTGCACAAAATAAAATTTTTTTTAATGGCACACATAGAAAGTTTTGCTTCATTCATATGCACATAAGTTGAAAATTTGAAGCTTTCATCCCATCCCTTTCTTTTAGAACTGTATGTAGTTTATTTAAGAACAACCAGCCAACATCACTATATCTTTTAACTCCACAAAACTTGCTTTTTCTAAGTATAGAAGTAGTCATATCCAGTGTGATAGTTTACATATCTCTATTACCAAAACAAATAATGGACATCCAGTGGGCTTTAAATTATTGGAAACAGAGTAATTAGGGAAATTGAATCTAAAAACCCAGAACCAATTCAGAAATCTTATTTTTAAAACTCTGATTCACAAGAACCACTCCTGGCACCAAGCTGTATTATTCAGTGTTCTCTAACCAAAAAGAACTGACAGGAAATATCTATAAATAGTATGAGATTTTATAAAATTATCTCACATGACTGTGCAATGCACAAGTCCAAATTCCATAGGGCAGGTTGTGGGCCAGGAACTCCAGTGAAGGCCCTCTATGATTTCCTCAGGAGAGACTGGATGCCTGAAGTAGACTTGGGAATTCTCTCTTTGATGGCTGAAATCACTTCTCCTTTTAAGGCCATCAATTGATAGGATAAGATGTCACTCATTTGGGAGGCAATCTCCTCAGTTGATTATCTATGTAATTAGCCATAGGTGCCATCTACTCACTGATGATTAAGGTCCATGAAGCATCTTGCATTACAATTAGACCATTGCTTTCTTAACCAAAGAACCGGGCTGCTATTACCTGGCCAGGATGACACATTAGTCTAACCGTCAAAGAAAGGAACACAGATGTATCTATTTATTCATGGATTGTTTATACAAACCACATTTTTCATTCCCATTTGGCTTTCATTGCTAGTGTCATTTCTACTTAAAGATTTTACTTTTTTAACATGTTAAGAGACCTTCATTGCATATATGATTTGTTGTATATACCCTCTGGGAATCTCCATTTAACACATTTGTATCAAATCTGACTCCTTTGTGACAAATGTAATGTATGATTCCTTATATTATACTTAGTCCTGGAATTTTAGAAGGTATAAAATGTTGTGAAAATAGTGGATAGGATTGTGGGAAGATGTTGGAATTGGGAGCTCCAGGACTTAGTCCTTCTTTAGAAATGACCATTAAATTGCGGGAACTGAATGAAAAACTATTTTGAAATTCCAAGTGACAGAAGAATATTGTACAGCATCCAGGGAAGAGTGGAAGGGATAGGCTGATAAACTTCAGTAAAGACCAATAAATTGCCCTCTCCATAAGGCAGCTACCAGTACCCATTCTCCACTCTCAGAGTAGGCTGCCATGGAGTCCAGTCCCTGGCATGCTGGATAGTGAATGAAAGGGACATGAATATTCACGTTCCCAAGGCCATGGTTGGAAACAGCTGATCACTGATCATGGGGCTTTGATTGGTGTCTTCTGATCACAGGAGGGCTGGATCTAAGGGTGGCCATTATTTCAAACTGCCTCAGACAAAGTCCAGGTTAGAGAAAACTTAAAGATGTTACTCTTCTTCAGGGTTGGAGAAGAAAGAGAGAAGTGTTGTTGAGTTGCGGGAACAGGTTCTTGGCACCCTACTTCATCTTCTCCCCAGAGTACCCTGCAGCTGTTTTGCATCCCCTTCCTGTATCCCAGGCCTTTTTTAGAATGGGAAAAACAAATTTGGAAAAGTACTCTTTATTATGGCCCTCCCGGTACTTGCCATCCAGAAAAATAGCACCTTGAGGGCTTGAGACAATGAAAAGTGTGTAAGAAAATATAGAGGTGGACAAAGTGAGACAAATGTCTGCTAGAGTTGATACCAACAAAGCAAACCAACAACATATTAAAAGGATCATACACCACAATGAATTGGGATTTATCCCTTGTATGTAAGATTGTTTCAAAATAAAAAATCAATTAATGTACTACACCACATTAATATAATGAAGGAATAAAAAAGATCCTATCAATTGATGAAGAAAATTCATTTGAAAAACTCCAGGACTCCTTTTTGACAAAATGTAATTAGAACACTAGGAATAGAAAGAAACTCTCTCAAATGCTAAAAGGCATATATAAAAAGCACACAGATAACATCCTGCTTAATGGTAAAAGACTTAAATCTTTCACTTTTTGATCTGGAATGAGACAATGATGCCAACTGTCACCACTGTTATTCAAATTTTACTGAATTTCTAGCCATAGAAATTAGGAAAGAAAATGAAATTATAAGGTATCCAAATTGGCAAGGAAGAAGTAAAACTTATTAGCAGTTGACATGGTCCTATATGCAGAATATCCTGCATAACTCACAAGAAAGCCCCTACAGCTAATAAATGAATTCAGCCAACAAGAGGAGTATATGATCAACAATGAAATATCAGTAGTGTTTACATGCACAAGTGATTGACAATCAGAAGAAGAAATCAAGAATAAATCCCTTCACAATAACAATTAAAAGAATCAAATACCTGGGAATACATATACCAAGGATGTAAAGGAAAACCACAAAATATTGTGAAAAGAAACCAAAGAAGACAAATAAATTGAAGAGTATTCCATGTTCATGGATCAGAAAACTGAATATTACTAATATGTCAATGCTACCCACTGCAATTTATAGATTCAACGCAATCCCCATAAAAATTCCAAGAGTCATCTTCTCAGAAATGAGAAAAACAATCATCAAATTTGTATAGTAACATAAGGGGCCCTGAATATCTAAAAAAAATCTTGAAAAAGGAAAATCAGTTTGGAGGACTCACACTTCCCAATCTTAAAATTCATCACAAAGCCACAGTAATGAAAACAGCATAGTACTAGCATAAGGAAAGATTTACAGATAAATAAAATTTAATTTAGAGTTCAAAAATCAACCCCCACATTCGTAGCCAACTCATTTTACATAAAAGTACAAGTCCACTTGATTTGGAAAGAATCATCTTTTCAAAAAATGGTGCCGCAAAAACAGAATCTCTATTTTAAGAAAAAAAGAAAGAGACCCCTACCTCAGACCTTACAGGAAAATCAACTCAAAATGGACCAATGACCTAAATATAAAAGCTAGAATTATCAAACTCTTAATAGTAAATATAGGGAAGCATCTTCAGAACACTGAGATAGGCAATGGTTTCTTAGATTTTAATCACAAAGCACAACGAATAAAGGAAAAAAAAGATAAATGGTATCTCATCAAATTTAAAACCTTTGCCACTGAAAGAACTTTATAATAAAAGTAAAATAACCTACACAAGGGAAAAGTATTTGGAAACCACATATTTCATTAAATTTTAATATGCAGAATATATAAAGAAACCTTTCTACTTAACAACAAACAGATCTATAACCCAATCATAAAATGGACAAAAGTCTTAGATAGATACTTCTCTAAAGAAGATACATAAATATATAGAAAGCACATGAAAAGATGATCAATAACTTTAGACCTCAGGGAAATGTAATTCAAACCCACCAAATACCTTTTCATACCCATTAGAATCTCTACTATTAATTTTTATTCTGATAACAGATCAACTTTAATTCTAGCACCTGAGGCTATATGCTTTATAAAGTTTATGAGACTCTTTTACACATTCAATAAAGTGACAACTGTGCAATAACACTTAGTATCTCAAAAGCAGGAAAACATACTTTTGAATTGTTTAAACACAATCCACAGTATTAAAAACAAGATGATAAGTTCTCCACAGTTATACTAAGTGTCATTTAAAAGATTTACATTTACTACTTGATCTAGCAGTCAGTATGTAGTAGGGGATATTGAAAGTGATTTCAGATTCTCATCCTGTAAGTTGTACTCTACTGGGAAGCTTTGAGTAGGTGTGTGACTGGCCAGAGGTGGGTACAACCTGGACCAGAAGAGCAGGTAAAGTTCTACCACAGTTTCTGTACCTTCTACTTTTTTTTTTCTTTGTCAGTTAAAAGTGCACAGTGAGAATTAAATACTTATCTTTACATATACACAATGTATGCTGTGAAAGCATATTTGTTTACAAACACATAAAAATACTTGTTAACTAGTTCGATAAGACAATAATGTGTAAAAATATATAGCAAAAATGTTAATCATCTCTGACCCTGGAAAGATCAATTCCATGTTTTATATTACATCACACAAAAAAGGTTTAGTTTTTATTTTGAATCCCTTATCCAGAAACACTTGAAAAGGAAGACAGAGAGAAACTACTTATTTCTAACCTCTACATGGCTGTGAAAAGAGTTAAATTATAAAACCAAGAACAATGAAATGTTTACACCCAAATTTAACGCAAATATTTGGCCACATAGACTATTATCATCTTCCAGAGTAAGAGTAATAATAAAGGCTTTATAGGCAGTTTTGAATCCATAAACACAGTAAGCATTTTGGTATTTTGGCCACTGGAAAACAAAAGCTGTAGCATCAGTAAAGGGCTGAGATGTCTCACTTTTGTAGATTCAATTCAGAGTATCTAAGGTTAATTAAAGCTGACATCAAAATTGTTAAAGATGGGCAAAAATTCATATTAAAAAAAACTCTCAAAGTTTCAATTTAGAGTAACAATAGGCAACATGATTCCAGATGTTAAAAATTGTTTCACAACCTGAGAAACAGCTTGGGTTCCAAAACGGATTCATCCCTCTTAAAATGTAAGCCCTTAAAAATGTGTCTGTGTCTATAGATATATATTTTAAAGGAATCAGATAATCTTAGAAGCAGCCTTAGTGTTTCCTTTGAAGTTGTCTTGAAATGACCATTGTATTATCTTCATGGAAAGGATTAGCCAGCTTCTTGATCTAAGGCTACCATGGTGATCATTTATCAGACTTGCTTGTCTAAGGCTAAAAAGGTACCAACAAGATGTAAACTGTAAGGAGAGAAGATGAGGGTTTTCCTGACGGTAGCTAAAACTCATGGAATTCTTAGAAAATGACACAATGGCAGCCTTTATTGTCTTTTTCTTTCAGTGTTGGTTCTGGCAAAGGAAGACATTACTGCTCTTCAAATTTCCTTATAACCGGGACAAGTTCATGGGAAGCTTGATCTACACTCATCCTCATCTTTGCTGAGGCCTCCACATATGTGACCTTCAGCTGCTGGGCTAACTGCTGTCCTTCTGTCCGTGTTACCTGTCTCTGATGATCTAGGTCTGTTTTGTTAACAATTAAAGTCATCAGAAATTCATCACCGCCCTTTACTCTAAGAATCTGTTTTTGAAATGTATAGATTTCTTCAAAACTGCCTCTATCTGTGCCTGAAAGACCCACAGGAAATCCTGGTCAGCCCTCATCTACTGTTCTCTCACAGCTCCAAACTCTACTTGCCCTGCTGCATTCAGAATATCTAGCCAGGCTGCTCTGTCAACTGTCACACGCTGCTTTGTAGAGGAATCTTCAGTGTTTGGACCATAATCCCTTACAAAATAGGACTGAATGAACTGGATTGTGAGCGCTGATTTGCCCCCGCCGCCCCCCACAAGCCGGCACTTGTGGAGCCATGGGAACGCCACCGAGGCCAACTTGGCCTCCCTGAGCCTCGGCCTTTCACCCTAGGCCCGGCCCCAGGGATGTGTGCGGGCTGCCTAGGAGGAGCCCGGTGGGGAGCCCGGGCCCAGGGAGCTGCCAGGAGAGCCGGGCTGCGCATAAGCAGAACCTTGGGCCTGGCAGGCCCCACCCAAGGTGCGGAGCAGCGGGGTGTACACCCGGGCCAGGGGCGGCAGCGGTCTGGGGCGCTCCTCTACCGATCCTGGCAGTGCCAGCAGAACGCAGCCTCCAGCACCCTTCAAATGGCCGTCTCCTATTAATTTATTAAAAACTGGAAAATAAGTTTTTGAGAGGGCGCAGAGAAATAGGAACATTCATTTATTGCTGGAACTAATGTAAAATGATGCAGCCACTGTGGAAAACAGTTTGGCAGTTCCTTCAAAAGCTAAGTATTGGACTACCATATGACTGGACAGTCTCACTACTAGATAATTAAAACAAAATAATTGTAAGCAAGGACTCACACATAAATATGATCACAGATGTTCAAAGCATTATTCACATCTGTCAAGAGATGGAAACAACTCTATTGTCCATCACATGGTGAATGAATAAATAAAATGGGGTATACTCATACAATGGAATATTTTCTCAACTGTAAAAAGGAATGAAGTCCTCATACATATGACAAAATGGGTAAACTTTGAAGACAACATGTTCTGTGAAGTGTCAGACTCAAAAGGAAAAATATTTTATGATTTCACTAATTTGAATAAGCAAATTCACAGTCAGATTCTAATACCAATAGATGAGGTGGGGATAGAGAATGGGAATTTAAGGTTTAAAATGTACAAGGTTACTATTTGGAATTATGGAAATGTTTTGGTAATGGATGGAGTTGATGGCAGCACAACAATCTGAATGTAATTAATAGCACTGAAATATATATATTTAGATGTATATGTATATGAATGTGATAATAATAAAAATTCTAGACTATATATATATAGTATCAGAATAAAATTTTTCAAAAATGCATGGAACTACATTACACAAACAGTGAACCTGAAGGTAAACTATGGACTATAGTTAATTCAATTATTAAAATGTGCTATTATTAATTATAACAAATGTTACACATCTGTACAAGATGTTGATGGTGGGTGGTGTATGGGAATCTTTCTTTTATCTACAATTTTTCTGTAAACCCACAACATCTCTAGTAAATAGAATAAAATGTTATGTGACACAAACTATATGCACAGAACTTCATCCACCTGAATTAACGTAACCAATGCCAACCTCAACATTCATTCACCAAATAGGACATATGGAAATATCTAACCCATGAAAAATTATCTTTGGCATTCAGCACAGTGTTCCCACAATGAAAAATTATCCCACAAGTGGATACTACAGGTGAACCACCACTCACAGCCTCTCCAATGAAAGACTTTCTGAAAGCCTCTAACCAGGTCTTACCTACACAAGGATTTGGTAGGAGCAGTGACAGAAACATGTTTATTCCTCAGGCACTTTAGCAGGACCTCTTCTTCTTTGCACAGAAGTGTAGATTAGTGTGCAGGAACCAGTGTGTTCCAGTAATAACAATATTACTCAATAACCAGATTATAGCTGAGCTCTGGAGATTCCTGGGGTTGGAAGCACTGCTGGGAGAAGTGGGGTTCCCCAATGATCTCTCCACTAGACAAGAGCCCAGGAAAGGTGTGGATGCATAAAGAAGTTGCTCAGATGTGTACTAAGAGTAGTATAAGATAAAATCTGTCTTCAGAGTTATGAATATTGATTCATTATCACTGAATACCAACACCATACACATCATACTGGAAGGGTCATTAACCCTTGTGTTCCCATGGCATCCCAGTGGTAGGTACACACATTCCCATTCTAAAGATGAGGAACCATCTGGGAAGAGTCCAATGATCTTCCCAAGGTCATGCAGCTCTTTAATGCTGAGTTGTATGTGACCCCATGTCTGTGGTCTGTGGTATATCTTGAAATGTTAAACATGTACCATCACAATATTCTCACATGTGGTGCTCAGAGTGATTTTAGGTTAAAGTAATTGGATGTGCTTCTCATATAATATGTTTATAACAGAGGAGAGAATGGCCACATTACACATTTACTTATTTCTCCATTTCCCATGCAATCATAGTTTATTTTTTCCCCATCCAAGCTCTCTTTCAGAGATCTGGCAGTTTTTATGACCTGTAAATGCAGGCCCCTGGGATCTCAGGAGGAGTGGAACAGACTTCTTCCTCCAAGTTCTGTAGCAGGGACTGAGACCTGACCTGGTCTTTTACTGCTGTATACCTGTAGTTTTCTTCACGCAAATAGCAAGTTTATTTTCCAGATTATATAGGGAAATACCCCAATATTCTGTTCTGGATTTACCAAGAGCCATGTAATTGTCCCAGAAAATCTGGATATTCCTGGGGATATTCTTCTGTTTAGTCATTACTTTCCCCTGTGAGTGTGTCAGTGATTTCCAAATGTGGCCACTCAATTTGTCACTATTAATAATATATTTATCTGTCATCCATTGCCTATCCCAGTAGCAACTGATGGAAAGTGGTCCAGGAGAGGTAATGCCTTCAGAGACCCTGTCTTCCCCATGCATTCTCTCTGGGTTCTCCATTAAAACTACTAGATACAACTGTTACTGCCAGCCACTAGAAAAGTGTAGAAGGAAATAGGTATTTATGGGGTCACAAAATACAACTCATCCTTCCTGAACTGCAGCTCTATCTCCAGAGACATGTCCAATAAACACTTTTCCTGTGGCTGAGTTCCATTATTTCCAAGGAAACAGCCATTCTTTAATGTGGAAGACACTCAGTGAGATGGAAGCTAGTAGGAGCTCAGGCATGGATTTCCCATTTCAGGACACATCAAGCACAGGAATCCAGAAGCAGGAGAAAATGTAGAGAGGAATTTAAAATATTTCTTTCCATGGCTTTCAGTTTTCCTTCCAACTCAGTGCCCATGTGAACTTTCCACTCATTTATTTCATAATTTCATAATTTGTTCAACTGTCTATTTCATAATAGTCATGCCATGGACTTTGTAAATGTTTAACCTAATGTATAAAAATATATTAACCTAAGATATTTCTAGATATTAAGTAAAAAAGATGTGGCATTTAATGAACAGGAATACAAGCCCCATACAGAGGGAAATTGAAAAATAATGTAAGTTTTCATAAATGTTACATAAAATGTAATCTAAAGCTTCTTTAATAATAATAAAAAATAAGTATACATTAGAAACTATACATGTGGAACCCAAGATGTTGAATTCACTGGCCTAGACAAATATTTCAAATAACTAAAATAAAATGTGTAATGTATTTCATACAAAAGTGGTAGCTCACTAAGTAGAGCATAGCAAGAAATAGATGCACTTTATAAAAACCACCAACTAATTCTTTAGTTGTAAAATACAATAACTGAAATGTATAAAAAATTACAGGTATAAGTGGATATGTGGATACTCAGAAGAATCACTGAACATGAAGCTAGGTCAATTGGAAGTATCAACTCTGAGGAATACAAAGAAAATGGAATTAAGATAAATTTAATTTTAGGAATGGTGTAATTTGATAAAGTCTGTCATGTGAGTGACTCAGAGATTTTTCTGTCAATGAGTGCCCTGTCCCAGGTGCAGCTTTATGAGTCTGCCCAGGACTGGTGACATCCTTAGAGGTCTCTCCCCCACATGCTGTGTGTATTCTCCATCACAACTAGCAAATACAGCTGGAACTAGACCTGGCAGATCTGGTGGAAGGGGATGCAGTATATTGGGCAGATATGTTAGGATGCACACACATACTACAACCTATCCCTCAAAAGCTGCAGATCCAAATCAAAGACACATCCAAAAGCTGGTTCTTACTGAAGTGAGCTCTGTTACTGCTGAGAACACAGCTGTGTATCAGTGTGCGAGAGTCAGTGAGATGCAGTCAGTCTTACTCCAGACTTAAACCTCCCCTGCAAGAAAGACAGGAGGAGGCTGGGCTGCAGGGCGTTCAATACCCACAAAAGTAGGCCCCAGGTTAAGGCAGGTGGATGAGGAGGCTGGGGAGTAATTTCTGTCAGTACTTGGAATATCTTACCCCTGGGTTCAAAATATTCCCTTAGAGACCTCCATATATCCTCTTAAATGACTGTTATGGCTGATGTGACTTCACACACAGTCTTGTGGAGATGACACTTGAACAGAATCATCACCAGTAATTGGAATTTCTGACAAAAGGTGAATGTGAGGATGCTGCCTCTTGTCAGGGACAAAATCGAGGGGACATGTCAATTTTTTTAAATTTTTTTTATTGTGGGTAAAAATCAAATTTTTCACAATACATACCAATATTTGTAAAATGATATATAAATACATATGCATATATGTGCATTTGTTTACATAAATGTTATTTGTTTTATACATATATATATATATATATTTTTTTTTTTATGGTAACTAGGACATGTAAATGTGAATCTTGTCATCCCATGAGCCAAGACAGGGAAGAGTCATATGCCCCAGGGGGTGGGGAGGAAGGAACAGAAAAGATCAAATGGGATATGTAATGGTCATGGGAAATATTCTTCATTACCTTACATTAATGGACACAGGACATGGTAAATATCATCAAAAATTATTAAACTATACAGTGTAAATTGTAAACTATACTGTAAACCACTGAAAAATTTTAGTTGCTATATTTTACTATCTGTATAACAGTTATAACAATGATATCATCCATGTCAATTTAATTTCAAGAGAATGCATCCCTACCATTGTGGTGAGGGAAGTGATGTATCTTTTGGAACCAGGCTTTCCCACATTCCCATCTCCAAGTTGTTCTGTGGGCACTGGGTTTCCCCTGCTGGCATCACTGCTACCATCCTTCAACTCTATGATATGTATTTCTCAACATCTTAGTATGATGTGAGGAACCTAAATTGCTCAGAGTATCACTATCCTTCTGAGGCTTTGGGGAGCATGTGATTGCTGATGCTTCACTTCAAAGTCTCTCCTTCCTACCCTGCCCCTATAAAGGACGGTTGGATCATATTGTACAATTACAAGTTGAGTGCATTAAAAAATTCATCTAAAGGTACCAATTAATTGATTAGAATAGAACATGTGCTTTGGTTAACATAATATTAATACCCATTGGTATATGTAGTTAGAGGGTACTCATGGTATTCTTTTTATGTAAATCTATATTGTTTATAGGGTTATATTAAATTATATTTGTCTTCTTAGAAGAGAGACAGCTGCAGATGATAGTTGTGCTATCAGGGTGAGATGAGATGAGTAGAAGAAAAGATACCCTCATTTCACATGGCAGGCTGGGCTTCATAGTTTAAGCCTCTAAAGAGTGAAGACTGTGTATCTGTTTTGATATCCTCAAGGAGCCCTTTGAAATGAAAATTCTTCTACTCTTATGAAATTTAAAGGATTAGAATCAGTGATGATCTCCTGAAAAGTTTTTCAGCCACAGAAACCTCTAGTAACCCTCCTATTCTTTTACCAGTGAATGGAGCATGTGTATGTGCAAACATACCCTGTCACTTCTGCTTCCTGCCCACTGGAGGAGATTCTGTTCCCTTTCTTTTATGCTTATGTAGGATCATAAACCATGGTGACTGTCTGAGGTTTCAGACATGGGTCTATGGGTATGGTTTTGACAGTACATGACTGACAGGAATAGATTCTCTTTGTCTCCAGATGTTTTGCCCATTGGCAGCTGCAAGTGTTGGGCCCAGGTGTGTTGAGACCTTTGCAGATGCTATCTATTACCAGCTGTCGCTGATTACTCCGTAATAACCAGTGTTTTCTTTTGGCATTGGATTCTCCAGATGTACAGGAACAAGATGCAGTAGTTGGGGGAAACAGGTGTCACAAAGTACAACCCATCCTTCCAGAGCCAAATTTCCATCTACAGAGACATGTTCAAAGAAGAGTTCTCTCTTCATGTGAGCTCCATGACTTCAGAGGACATGTATGTGTATTCTTGTGCAGGAGACACATAGTGAGGGGAAAGGAGTGTGATGCCAGACCCAAATCTCCCCTGCAGGGCAGCCAAAAGGTTTCTGGCCTCCAGGGTGTACTAAATGATCCCTGAGTAACTGGGAAACTGCTCCAGGACTGGTACAAAAGGAGGTCATTTTCTGTGAGCATCTGAGATTTTCTGCCTTGCACAATTCAGAATAAAGAAGAAGAAAGATATTTTAAGTTACTTTATATGGCTACAATAAGCTAACTTGTGTTATTGGAGGAGGTTAAACACATAGCTTAATGGAACAGGATATGTATGCCCTTGGATAAAGAAAGAATTTTTATATGTTAGGCCAAAAACCAAAAACTAGAAATACTAAAAAAAAAAAAAAGTTAAATTGCATTTATTCAAAATAAAAACAAGATGATTGAAAGTTTCATTTAAGGAAATGAATAGAAAGCATTCAATTGCATGACTCTAACTATATGTATATTTAAGAAAGTTCTTATACATTAAAACTATATGCAAGGAAATAAAAAAACATAGATACACAAAATATAATCTGATGAAGAATTTGCATCAGGATATAGAAAGAAAATTCAATACTCAAAAAAAAAATACAACAAAATTTGGAGACAAAGAACTAGGCATATGTAATAAAAGAAAACTCAAGAATGGCAAATAAATATATGAAAAGACCTCTAATATCTTGTCAATTGTAAATGAAAATTAAGACCACATGAAATGTCACTAACCACCCAATATAACCAAACAATACTGAGCTTTTGTGATAATTTCTAGAAAATTGTAACTCTCATATACCACTGGTGAGACTGAAAAAAGTTTCAATAGCATATATAATAGCACCAATAAAAGGGGTTTAGACATAAATCTATCAAACATGTGCAGGATGGATATGTGAAAAAGTCATAAAATAAATGAAAGATCTATATCAATGGAAAGTTGTGCAATGTTTATGGATTATAAAGTACAGTACTGTTAAAATGTCAATTCTTAGCACTTTAATCCATAGATGTAATGCAATTCCAATGAAACCCCAAACATGCATCTCTGTAGATTTCAGCAAGCAGATTCTAAAATATATATGGAAATTTTATAGAATATGGATAGTCAAAACAATACTAAAAAGAAGAAAAAGTGGACATTTTAGGTTATAAATCATAAATAATTCATATTCAGTTACAATAATTGAGATTTTATGGAGGTAGTGAAAGATGACTATCTCAATTTAACAGAATAGATATCCTAGAAATATACCCATAGAGATATAGTCAAATTATTTTTGACAAATTTGAACAGTAAATAGAAGGGAAAAGTATAATCTTCCAACAAATTAGATACCAATTTGCCAAAAAAAGGGAACGTTATTTCATAGCTCATATATATCTTGGCTTTCAAAATATGTTCATACAACTGAATTCATTTAAACCTACAGACTTCCATGCATGAACAGATAGATTTCTGGACACACACTTTAACCTCAATTTATATGAGTGATTGAAAAACCATGGGTTTTGATACTCTGTAATATCCTGGGTTAATTACAAGGAATCTGTATAAGCATTATCTTCAGTCTGAATAAATAACATATCTTACAAGAATGTATATACTATATTACAATTGGTTGTAGATGCTGGCATGACTAATAAAAGACAAACTATTTTAAAAGGCATTACTAAAATCAATAGCACTTTTGTTTTTATTTTTCATCAAAAGATACTTTATAAAAGATATTAAAAATACAGCTACTACTTTGTTGAAAGTGAGTCTAACAATATTTGGACCTTAAAAATGGAAGAGGTAAAGGACCACAAACATGATTCACAGTTCAAAGTGTCCTAGCTGAAAGAGGAAAGACAACATATGAACTCCATTTCTGTGATACTCCATTTCTGTGATACCATCTCTGGCAGCAAAACATAAGTTTTATAGAGTTAATACCTGTAATTGCATTGGTGTTTGGCAGGTCTGACAGAGCAAAACTTCATGATGTATTTTGGATAAGACTAGGGCTCTATTTTGATCCTGGAAAATATCTCCAGTTATACACATTATATTCTATGCATTCCTTCTGTCTTTTTTTTCATCTATGCATTCTTTTTTAAATCCTTGGAGTAGCCCTG
Organism: Cabassous unicinctus; assembly: GCA_029593785.1. Lineage (NCBI taxonomy): Eukaryota > Metazoa > Chordata > Mammalia > Cingulata > Chlamyphoridae > Cabassous > Cabassous unicinctus. The sequence continues at coordinate 24,684 of JAQZBX010012224.1, read as the reverse complement.
AGTTTCCTATCCTTAGGGCTGAGATACTGGCTGACATTACTGCCAGCTATGATTCCTCCCTGCCATCCTTCCTCACCCCAGGATAGCAATTTGTGACATTTTACTCCCATCAGAACATACATTGAAATTCATTTGGGAAGTGAGCCCCTCCCAAATCCCACTGATTTACTCTTTTTTTGATATGAAAAATAGTTTAATAATAAAGTACACAATAAGTTATAAAGTACTGTGGCCAGGTGTAGTATCCCCAGTGGGTTTTTTCCACAAAGCAACTTGACTCCCGTTTTTTTTTACTTCTTAGTATACTTTTACTATTATATTGCAACCAATGGTAATCAGGACTATCACCACAAGAATCTGGGTAGGTTTAGGATATCCACTGATTTCATAAGGGTTGATGGTCAGCTTTTTGTGGGTTCTTTTTAGTTGTTTGAGAATACCAGCAACAGCTGAGATAGCCATCTTTTGAACTACAATTGCATCATGGTTGAGATTCTCATAGTTCTTTAGGGCATCAGCATTCTTTTCTTGCTGGTGTTTAAGTCCTTCAATTTCTTTGGGGATAAACAATATCTGTTTGACAGAGGGATTTTTTGATTGCTGAAGTAATGCAACACAGGATTTTGGAATTGTGACGTCCAAGTCAATTGTTTCATATTGCCTATAAATCTTTTCTACAAGGTCATTAAATAGCCTATTGGTTTTTCCAAGGACATTGCTTTGTTAAGCCCTGAAGAAACAATTTCTGGCCAATTCTGTACAATACAGTCCCAGTCATGAAGATTTGCCAAACATACACGATTGTGATTTCCAAGGAGACAATACAAGCCACCCTTGAACTGCTGTTGTGTGACATCTTGTCTATCTGGCCATAAGAACTCTAAGACCAAGGGAAAGATATCTCTGCAACAGAAATTATATGCTTCCAGTACAGCAAAAAATGTTTTCTAAGCCTTATTCCTGACCTGACCATATGAATTTGTAGATAAATGAAGAAGATCTCTAATCATATCTTGGTGCATTTTTTAAAATTAATAACCTTCAACAGTTTATGTTCTTAACTCATGCTGCAACATCACTCTGTCAATCAGCAGCTCTCTGATATGTTGGGGGTTTTTTTTCCCATGGAGCTTTTTTTCCATTGATTTCTTTACTAGGTTAAAGCTTTTCCACTAGGAGTCAAACTCATGCTTGTGAGATCCTTGAAACTGGAAAAGGTCTTCAATAATCGTTATGATAAGAAACAAGGGTGTAGTGTCATCTTCTGAATTATCACATATGTGGTTCAAGAGTTTCCTTATTACCCTAGCAATAACTTCCCAGTGTTTCTTTTGGGTAGATCATATTCAAGAACAGTATATAATTTTGTCTCTTCTAAGGACACCATACTTGGTACCAAGTGAGTAACCGGATCTCCTTTCAATGGAGGTAGGAGGTTTTCTGAGCCAATTAAACAGCTGTGTACTATTGTCAGACTCTGTAGAATATCACCTCTATACATTTCCATTTCTCCATCCCCACAGTGTTGGAGTTTGATGAGCTCAGGCCAAAGAAAGTAGTCCAAGAGGTAAAAGGCAAAAGCCATTTCTTCTGAAAGAGCATGCCACTGGGTTCCCAGATTCCACAAATCCTCTGGTTTACCCCAGTCCTTGACAGGAAAGTTTTCAGAAGGAGGTTAGTCAAAGCCACCTGGCACACTGCAGTATTCAGAAGGGTAGATAAGTGTAGTAGAACAAAGAAGATGCTGAAAAGGTTACAAGATAGAGTATAAGCCTGCTTACAAGCTAAATATAACATTCTTTGGAGAATCTTTATAAGCTGCTCTCTATAAGGAAGCAAATTCTTCCCAACCACTTGAGTAATCTCAGACAAAAGTTGAAGATTCCATAGTAACTCTTGTCTGGCTCTTCTTCTTTCAATACATCATCATTCATCATAAACTGAGTTATGACCTTGCAGCAATGGGGAACAAATAGCTTCAAAGACTCTTCTGGGCAGCAATTTACAGTGGCATGGTACATGTCTGCCACCATGTGGACTGCAACTCTTGTTTCAAATATATGTGAAATAGAAAAAGTAAAAACCTTCTGAAGGGCCACCATAAATATTTCTTTGGAACATTGTGTGATGCGTGTACTGAACATAGAAGACAAACCTAATTCAACCAAACTCTCCAAGCGAATCATTTTCTCAGTTTCTGTCTCTTCTCCTGTTTACTCCAATGTGCTACTTTCTATAAGTCCAAAGCATCTGTCCATAATCTGTAAGAAAACATTTTCAAATTCAGCTGTGGCTGAAAAAAGCTCTTGTCTACTTCTGTGAGGTATTTTCTTTCTTGAAGTACAGATGAACAAGCTTCTAAAGGCACCAGAGTGGAAAATGTTGCTATAAATGGGAATGTTATCATGCATTTACTAAAGTCATTTGGATCCACCCCACCCAATGCTCTCATCAACAGAGGTAATGTGTGTGTGTTGGACCTTCAGGAAACCATCTGCCTCCTGATCCCAAACTATGGGCCACTGCAATTACACAACTTAAAGTAGCTGTGAGCTGGTGAGATTCTGTTAATGTCTCTAATGCAGGATACGTTCTTTCAAGTACAAGGGGTTTATAACTCAGGTCTCAATAGTGCAAAATTCTGCAGAGCCTGAGCTGCTTTTAGACTACCAGTGTTGCTAAACATAGCCAAGAGGACAGGCTGAATAATGTATTGTACAAAGTCTATAACATATTGATCAGGAAGCTTATGGCTATCAGGCACAGTAGTTAACCAAGAAGGCTTCTTGTATCTTTCACCTTACAATCTTCTAACAACACTATTTGGCAACCTCTGAAGTAGTTTCATCAACTTGTTCAACCAGCACACAGCGCCCATTATTTGAAGGATGATAAAATGATGTGATGTTATTGAACAACTCAAACAGGTGTTTTTACACCAGCTTACTTGGTCTACACATAATGTGATCCATATGACAGCATATCCTAGAGCATAAGTATTTGTTAAAAATCTTGGGACTAATACCTGACTGCTTCCCACTGGGAGGTTCAAACTTCTCAGAATTCTTGTTTAATTCAAAGTTTAAAACCTTTATTATAAAGTTTTGGAGGAAGGGAATTAGGAAGAAATATTACAAAGTAAATGATTGCCTTTTGCATTCTTATATCAAAAAGGCGCATTAAAAGCCACCATTCTTCTAGCATCTCAGCTGTGGCATCTGCTGGAAAATATGATCAGCAGGTTTTCATATGTTTTGATAACATTTTCTACAGAATTAGGAAACAAATTTAATCCCAGGTGCTCTGTTTTGGAATATAATATTCTTTCCACCATGTCATAAAGTGGCCTCCAAGGTAACTCCAGATCATCTCTTGAGAGAAGTTCTTTTTCCTTTAACAGATTGATCAAGAGCTGGGCAAATCCCTGAATCATGCTGATCTCCAGTTTTGGAATTGATACCAACTCATGCAAAAGCTTGATAAAAAGAAAATGATCTTCTTTGCTAAATTTTCTCCCACAAAGTCAAATGTATGTAGAGAGTTTCCTGGTCCAGAAGAGACCTCTGGGCAACAGGCCTTGGAGCTGCACGGCCTCCCAGGCTGCTTTTGATCTGGGTCAGCTGCCTGTGCGACTGGGCACCCAGCCACTCTGCGTAGGGCAGCAGCTTGTAGACATCTCCTTCTGCTGGAGAAGCACCGTGGGCCGGGCCAGAGACGACGGCCAGGCTCCAAGGTGTCCCCACCGACCACCCGCTCTGCTGGTTCCATGAGCCCAGGGACACCCCACCAGCTACTCCTACCCTAGGCTTCCCTGGCCCCCATCCCCATTCGGGCTCCACCTCCTCCGCGTCGTCGTCCCCTGGCGGCAGCCAGCGGCCGGTCACCCTCGCCCGGACCACTGGTCCCGGCGCGGTCCCTGGTTCTTGGCGGCGGCAGTGGCCGCTCCGCGAGCTGGTGACGCTACAGCCGCTGGGCCTGGAGGTTCCGGGCAGACCTCAAGTCACTTCCTTGAGGAAATAGCACCTGGGAACCAGAGAGAAAAAACTGACACCTGCAGAAGATCGTGAGAGAAGTCAATTTGGTACCAATAAATTTATCAAGAAATTTTAAAAAATCAATAGATATTAGTACTTCAATTCAACTAATTATAACACAGAAGCAATGCATGATGAACAAACACACTTTCCTCAAAATCATTTTTTCTCAACCCTCTGGAATAACTAGGTTTTTATCTCCATCTTTAAAAATTACAATGAGCAAACCAAAGAGTACAATGATAAGCCCCTTTCTCCTTCCCACTTTAATTATTCTTTGATTTGCTCATTGAGGCTGAAAACAAAACAAAGCATAGTTTCCAATTCCTGAATTGATTTGACATCACCTTATGGCTAATGTGGCCAACAGAAGCACTTTCAAAGAATTCAGACAAAAATGACTTATAGCAGCAGGACTTGAGGGTGCTGTTTCCACCACCTTTACTATAAAATGCACTAATGGTAGGTGGAGGCTGGAGGAGGTTAACATCTCCGTTACATGGCAGCAGGACAGATATCAGGACCCTGGCTAGACTTTAAGGAACTGATTCTACTCTGGGGAAAAAACCCACATAATTGTTTCACTCTTATTTCAGGAATAAGAGGCATTTGGTTGTAGATACAATTCCATCTATAGATACTAACTTTAAATTTGGAGAGGAAAAACATTCATTGAATTAACATCATGTGTTAGGTTTCTTATGAGAGTCCTAAATCCACCCACTATTTTTTGGTTTGATACAGTTAATAGCTGTTGTAAATAGACTACCACAGCCCTGGCTCAGGTGTGGTCTTTAGCTTTAGAAAGTCCATGGTCATGTAGCTGGCTGTTGCTACTAAATCAGCTGCTTGCAGAGGCCTCTGAGCTCTGGGTTTGCTGAGTAGAGTCCTCACCATTTAAACCCTTTCTATACACAGGACATGTGCCATGTAATTCTAACCATAGCACAACACAACTGCTGTGAAAGAAGTAGTTGGAGGGTGACCAGAGGACTTCCTCTTCAACTGTGTGATCTTCTTTGCATACTGGACACTCTAAACCTGTATCAACTGGTTCCTGAGTTACTGTCACTGTTGAAGAGATGAGATCTCTTCCTCATCAGCTGGGGAAGTGCCTGTGTTTTCCAGTTGTCCTAAAAGGTGGATAACAAAGACATCAAACCTTGTCTGACCCCAAGCTTAGTGCAGCATCCCCCTCAAGGAAAATGGTGTGGGGACCCAGGAATGGCAGGCTTGGCAAAGAATCCCACAAAAATCTGCTTTATTATTCCTTCAATAGCTGGGGATCTATCAGGATGAGAGCTTCCTCGGGATCTGCATCTCCCAGTCATTGGCAGCCATGGAGGTCACCTTGGTCCCCAGAAGTCAGTGTGATGTTGGTTACCTCTCTCATTGGCTCTATTGTCTTGGCCCAGTGGATAACTACTTAGAAATGGTCTCAAATCTTGGAAAAACATCGTGTGGCCCAAATGGTCCCAGAGCTCTGCAAAATGTGTTGATGTGCTACTGTATATCAGTAGCACATAAGGCTGCCAACACCATAACCTAAAAAACTGGAATCATCTGTCACATCTTCAATAAAGCCTGATTCACCTCTGGGACAAATATATTCCAGTAGTTTGGGGCTGACCTCGCCCTTCAAAAGTGGCAGGAAAAACGGTGTGCAACCGGGCGTCGCTCTTGCCTGCCCCGGTCTCCGAGGCCTGCACTGTTTTTCTTCTCATCCGCAGCTGTCCAAGGGCAGCCGGCCAGTGCCTCCTGAGCCACCATCTCCCACTGCGGCCACCACTGCCGCCCCTGCCGCCTCCTCTGGAGGCGGCTCCAGGACCCCGGGTCAGTCACATGAGTCTGCTGGACCCAGGGAGGCAGTGGTGCAGACTTCAGCCCCCTGGCCGCCTCCCGGCACCAAAGTGGTGCAGCGCTGGTAACTTTTAATGTGATTTATAGTGACCTTTACACAGCAACAATGACAAAATGGGCAGTACAGTCATTTATTGCTTATGACACAAAAAGCATAATCAGTAAGATAAAATTATAACTTTCAAAATTAATATAATTTATGCAGCAAATGCAATTATTATTAAAATTAAAAGAAATATATGGACCGGGAGATAATATTAATGGGTCTTATGTTTTATGAAGCTCTTATATCCAGAATATATAAAGAAAATTACAGTTAAATGTTAACCAAAACTGGTAAAATATATGAAGAGCTATTTTACCAACAAAAATATGCAAATGTATAATAATCATAGTAAAAATTGCTCAAGATTATTAGATAAGTGGAAATTAAAACCACAAATACATCCTTCTACACTCCTGCTAGAATTTCTATTATCTAATGTTTAAGCTGTAGAATTGATGAGCATGTTGAGAAATGTGAACCCTCATACATTACAGATATTGTGTACATATATTATAATGAAATACTGATGGATGTTAAGCTTTTAGCCCAACACAATCACTTAATACAAATTCACTTTTTCACAAATGCTACCATTGCAACCTTTGTCCCTCAGGTCACTCATAACTGCTCTGGGCACTCTCCTCTCTGAAGACCACCAAGCACAGAACTTTCTGTGTAATAGGAGGAACTGCAAATAGGGATAAGCCCTCTGCTGGTGAATTTCGTCCCAGTCCTGACTTTGAAGCTCTGAGAGAGAAGCCCCAGCTGAGGAATTTCCAGGTGGTCCCCTTTAGTGCCTGGGACTGAACACAGGGGATTCACTATGGGGTTTGCTGTTTCTAGAGGTCATATTCTGGAGAACACACAATATTGAGTATGAGGCAACCATTGGACACATGCAACAGTTTTCCAAACTTTGGACATGTGCAGTTGGTGGAACCAGGAGGAGATTTAGTACAGACCTGAGGTTTCTAACACACTGGAGTATCTGGAATCAACTTCAGTAGGAACTGGATTTAGGTCTGACAGACTCCGGGAAAGTGGCTGAAGTGGGTTGGAGATTTTAAAACTGATATAGGTACAAAGAGGTATGCAGTTTTCTTGAAGTGCCAATTCACCAACTTCTGACATGAAGCCAAGAAAATAATTTATTTGTAAATGAGCAAACTGAGAACTGAGGTCACAGTGAGTATTACTTTATGAAGTTCACAGTGAGCTAGAGCCATTGGGAGCCCAGGTGCCATCTTCCCTTCAGGGCTTCAGGAGGGGACTGGATTGCAGAGGGCATGCAAGACTCTCTGGTCCCAAGGTCCAGCCAGAAGGGTAGGTGCAGATATGTGGTTGAGGGGTGGTTTCCTGTCAGGGTCTGGGGCTTCCTCTCCAACTTAAAGCTTCTCTCATGGGATCTCTCTTGATTTATGAAGTCTCTCAAATGGAAAAAAAATGTAATAAGAATAAACATTTTCACCCTTTGGCTTTAGCCTCATAGAATTTAATCTAAGCATTGCCTTAATTGTGAATATATACATTAAAATGGTTTGAAAACAATGTAGGGGGTGATTAATCATTTTAAGATTTCTCTGTTTGGGAAACCATGTTTTTATGATTCTCTCCTGGGTGGCCTGGTTTGAGAGCATAGGAGCATATTTCATTTCCTACAAGAAGTAATCTTCTTTGTTTTTCTCAATCAGATGATACACAAGAGTTTCCATGGAACCCATAATCCAAGAATGCATCTATTTTGGGGTCATCTTAGAATATAGGAAACTTCACCCTCATACACTCTCTCACCCCACCAAACTTTATATTATCTTGTAAGAGAATACAGTGTATTGTTAAACTAAGTATATCTTCATGATCTGCAACTCAATAAACTTTCTGCATTTATCCCCATTTCTTTCCCCTAGGAAAAGGAGGACTTAAAACTTAAAACTCAAATCAGAGTATTTTTTTCCACCCAGATGACTTCTAGGAAATCTCTGACTGGTAAGCTCAACCTCACGGGGGACCAATGAGCCATTGACCATCTGGGCAAACCTTGGTGTGTTGAGACCTGTTGTGCTGGAATGAAGGGCTGCTTGGTTGGCTCGGGGACATTGTGGCTAGGCCTGTGCCATCCTTTTCTCATTTCTCAATCTGAAAGAGGGAGAATGAAAATTGATGTACTCATTGTATGCTGAATCATCAGCTCCATCCTGGTCCACAATGGAAATATCAAACCCCCATAGATTTTCCTTTGCTAGGATATCCTTGATGACAACACAGTTCCTATCTGTAAGAACAGATCCATGTTTCTTGAATTCTGAGTGGCATCACTGCCTCTACCTCCTTGCAACCAGTCTCTCTTGACCTGAAATTATCTCCTATTTTCCAGTAAAGGGCAAGAGTTACAGGAACATTGAGGCCATGGTCTCCATTGGTAGTTCTCTATAATAGGCCTTTACCATATTGAGAGACACAGTTACACACAATGCCACAGCCATGGTAATACTCTCATTGTGACTTGAAGACCTAGGAAATATTACCGGAAACCTTTTCTTTGTTGCATTTTCTCACTCACACTGCTCTTTCTTCATCTTCATTAAACATACATTTCATGCACTACCACCACCAATCCCATTTATCTGTACTTTTTGGAAGAGGTTTCCATTATTTTTTAAATGATTTATTGAAGTATATCATTCATACATGAACATACATAAACTATAAGTGTTCAGTAAACATCGTGAACTTATAAAGTAAACATGCATGACATCGTATAGGGCTCCCACACATCACCCCACCGCAAATACTTTACATTTTTGTGAAACATTTGTTAACAAATCATGAAAGCGCATCATCAAAGTATTACTACTAACTATAGTGCATATCTTCCTCCCCTATACAATTTTAAAGGATTTATTTATTTATTTACTTTTATCCATTTTTACCCCCCACCACCACCATTTTTGCTATTTCTGTGTCCATTCACTGGGCAACACTCTGTGTCAATTTCCTGCGTCTTTTCTCATCCTTCTCCTCCTGTCTTCACTGAGATTTGATTCTCAGAACCTCCAATATGGGAAAGAGGCATCCTACCACCTGTGCCACCTCAGTTCCTGTTTTTTCAGTGCATCTCATCTAGGCTTTCCCTTGTGTCACTCTCCTGTTATGTCATCATCTTGCTGCATGGCTTACAGGGCCTGGTGGCACACCCACATATGGGGCCTGAGCGGCTCACCAACTCATAGGGCCTGGCGGTACACCCACTCATGGGACCTGATGGCTCACCCACAGGCAGGGCCTGGCATCACAACCGCACATGGGGCCTGGTGGCCCATGCGCCTTCTATATATTTCTTTTTTAAATTTTTACCAGGAGGTCCCAGGGATCAAAACCAGGTCCCTCCTTATGGGAGACTGACATCCAACCACCTGAGCCACATCTGTTCCCCTGCTATATCTCTTAAAGTTGACCAAAGATACCAAGAGTTACAGTCTTTTCCCATACATTATGGTCATATAATAAATCAGGATTAGTTTATCACCAGCATTCTAAAAACCAGGCGTAGGGAGAAAAACTAGGTCTGGGGACACAGGCATGGTTTCTAATATAGCAAATATTTAGCCTATCCTGATTATCACAAAATCAGGACAGCAAGAATATTTGCAGTCCATTATTAACACTCTTCATATCTCCTTCATTATTATTCTATCCAAGCTTTCCGTGACTACTTCCTTGATGTGCTTTTAAATACTTATACAGTGTCATTTCGATTGGTGACATCAGAGTCCATATAAACTCTTAATTGCCTCATACCACTGCCTCTCCCACTTGGCCTCATGCTAGTGATGTATCTCCTTTCCGTTGTATATTTTTTCACTTACTTGATTGATAGTATTATTTGGCCTGGATGCAATATGCTGAATTCAAGGTCTGTTCAAGATAGGATAGTGAGGTAAGGGATTTTCAGTAAGAAGGTCATCTAAGGCATCCAATGTATTGGCAGATACTCCAACTGAGGGGGTATTGAACCACAGCAGGTATTCCTTGTGAAATCTTGGTTTTCAGATTAGAGGTCTTTTCTGGTTCTGTGGGGGAATAATACTAACAACATATGATAATATCTTACAAAACAGGCAACCTACTATAACCACATACATAAAGTTGCCACTGTGGATTGGCCTGAGCAAAAAGGAGAAGGCAACACCAACATGTGTTCCTACATGAATACATCAAAAAAGTAAATACATTCATAACTAACTTTTCCAGGGATCTGTGTGTGTGTGTATGTATGTGTGTGTGTTTCTCTGGTAATAGAGACATTTTGACCCTAACTCCCAAATTATATTTGATCATTGTTTACATCACTTTCCTGCCCAGCTCCTTCATGCCATTTCTGGCTTGGAACACATGTTAGTGTGGTAGGTGAAAGAACTGTGTTCACTGAGGGCACAGCCAGCATCTGTTCCAAGGTGAGCCCCAGGGAGAGGACCTACTCTCCCTCCCTTTCACCTTTATATAAAATGTACCTCACACATGTCAACTGCCATTCATAAAAATAGATGAAAACAAACCACCCATTTAATTAAATCCAGGACCTGTCTCATTCTTTAAAATACTTTCTGGAAATCATGGGTGTAATTTCAAGAATGTGAAACCCATGTAATTCTTCCTCTTTCTGGTGGCAGCTCCCAGATGTGAGGGTCTAAGGGAGAGAGAGAAAATTCACATTACTACAATAAAAACTGAAAATCATACATTACTGACAACCTTACTAAAATAAATAAAGTTTAAAGGAAGGTTATGAACAATTGTGTGATGAAATTAGAAAAAAAAATAGTGAAATGGACAAGTTTCTTAAAACACTCAATTACCAAAACTGAAGAAAAAAACAGAAATCTGAACAGGCATTTAACAAGAGGAAATTGGTTCATTAATCACAGCCTCCCCAACAACATACAGGATCAGCTGGTTCCACTAGTGAATTCTGCCAAACATTTTGAAGACAATTAAAAACCCTTCAAATTCTAGTACACAAAGCAAAAAAAAATTTTCTGGTGCAAAGTGTAACCCCTAATGTAGACTATTGACCATGGTTAGTGGCAATGCTTCAATATTTGTTCAATTGTAACAAAGGCACCACACTAATGAAAGATGTCAATGGGGAAAATTGTGGGAGGTTAGGGGGTGGGGTATATGGGAATCTCCTATATTTTTATGTAACATTTGTGTAATCTAAAGCTTCTTTAAAAATAAAAAAGAGAAGAGAATAGAAACTTCCTAATATCCTATACATCCAGCATTGCCCTGATACCAAAGTCAGAAAAAGATACCAAAAGAAAATAAAAATATACTACATATTACTTTTAATATTCTTTATGAATTTAGATGCAAAAATCCTCAATAAAGTATGAACAAATCAAATCAGGGTCATATTTATATTTTTAGACCTTGGTTAGTGGGATGTATTCCCTGAATACAAGGATGTTCCATCATGAAAATATACTGAGAATTTCTCAAAGCATTTCAGTACATAAATAGAATGAAGGGAGATACATAATTATTTCAGTTGATATATAGCATTTGGCAGTATCTTACAGGCTTTATTGATAAAACACTCTGTATCCTAGGAATAATAAAAGTGCATTTATGATAAAGGAATTTTATGGAATAAAATCAGCTAATATCATAATGAGTGGTAAAATATCTAAAGCTTTCTCTCTAATTTAAGGAAAAAGACAAGGATTGGATAGACTGATATGAAGGAGATATATTGAAATAGATAATGCTCTGTGAAATGCCAGAGAATCCTGCATGAACCTTGGTTCTCTATGCTTCTTTAGTTAAACTCTCAAATGTAGCAAATCCAAGGTATGTGCTCATTACACAAAGTGGGGAGTGCAAACCTCACTAAGTATGTCCCATTTTGACACAGGACTGGTTGAGGGGAGCCATCAGACCCAGTGTTTAGGGTGTACAAGCCCAGATATGGGGCTCACTCTTAGCAGATATGTGCTTCCTTTGGGCATGTTGTCCAATCCTTCTATGCACTGTTTGAAATTTTCATCTGGTAAATGCAGGTAACACTGATATCTCCTTCATATAGTTTCTGTACATATGTATAAATGAAACAAGATAATGGGTGCTAAATGTTTACACTAGCAAAATCACCCAATATCATATTGTCCTGAATGGCATCTTTGACTCCAACTCCCCCAGGACACTCCTATCTGACTGGGCACATCACTCTCCCATGGCCTCCAATGCCAGAGCTTCTCATAGAGTAGGAGGACATGAAAACCAGGCCTGTCAGTCTGTGATGAAAACCATCCAGTCCCTGACCCTGCAGATCAGAGAGAGGAGTTCCAGCCCAGGGATTCCCAGGTGTTCCAGTTTTCCTGATCAGAATGTCTTGTGTTTATAAGTATCCAGTGTGAGTTGCAGCTGTTGGAGTTGGGGAAGTCTTGAAACAGTCTGGAGGCCCTCTGCAAGTCTCCTAAGCAGCTGCTGGGTTCACCATGTACTGCTGTAGCAGAGACTCAGAGAGGGGAAGGCAGAGTGAGCCCAGGCACAATCCTCCCCACAGGGTGTCAGGAGGGGACTGGGCTGCAGGGAGCTTAGGAGACCAGGCACAGGTGCAGATGGAGGTTAAGGGTTGGCTTCCTTTGTGACCTGGGGCATCATCTCCATCTCACAGTAGTTCCTAAGAATACCTCTAGATTTGTAATCTTTGTCTTTCATTGACTTCTCTGAGTGAAGTAAGTTTCATTGTAAAAGGAGAAAACGTTCCTGCATACACACAAAACAGGATTTCCCTTATGGAGGCAGAAATGACTGCCTGTCGTCACCAGGAAGAGGTTTCTGAGCAGCCTGCTGAGTCTTTTCCAATTAGACCGAGGGCAGAGAGCTCCATGAGTTTCCATGACTTGCACACATTTGGCATTCAGATTTGAGCCAAGAGGGAGGCTATGCCAGGATAAGTAACCTATATATCCTAATGGATTTCATATATGACCCCTTATACTCACACAAAAGTGGGCACATCAGACTGAGAACTGATTTAATTCTATCTTTTTCTGAGAAGCCATTTACTTTCCTGCTAGTCTTTGTTCTCATATCACTCTTTGCTCCTTCTGCTCTCCAGCAATGCTTTTTGTAAATGTCAAGGCTCAGAATCGTTGCCTTCAGCTCAGATTGTGACTCAGGCTGTGGCTCCTACAGGATCCTGGGAAAGGCTGAGAAACTTCCTCACCCACCACTGCCTGGGATCCTCTCCTCTGACCCTGAGTGAGGACTCATGTGGAAACTGCAAATGGCAATTAGTAGAGAAGTGGATAACATTGTTCATAATTAGATGTGGATGTAGCTTTGATTTATTATGTTTGTGCAGGAGTCCTAAGCTTCATCCCAAAATTCTGTCATAATCATTGATGACTTTGGAGTCTAGGGCAAGTCCTTTTTATGTCATGTTGCTGTCACCCCCCATGTGGAACATGACTAGGGATGAATGTCTGACCATATTTATTATTAAATCTATACCAAATAGCATTAAATTGTCAGTTTGCAATATGTTGCATTCAAGTTCTCTTCACAATACATAGATACAGATAATGGCTAGAGTTGGCACAAAGCCATTCTTGATCAGTGGCTTCATCTGAATTCCTGTCCAGCTCATTCAACACATTTCCTGCCTGGAAGTAGAGGAAACTAGGCTTGGTAGGGGCATCCTAGGGAGAGGTCTTTGTTCCCCAAGGGCACAGCAAGCATCCTCCTCTCAGGGTGCCCCTAAGACAATGGTCTCCCTCATTCACTGTCATTTTACATACTGAGTTTCCTCCCAAATGCAAATCAACACATGGGCAGACAGATGAAACCATAGCACAAATTTACTTAAATCTAGTTTCCTTCTTGTCAGGAAACACATTTTCTGGGCATCATGGACCTCATGCACAATAACATGAAAGCCTTATGGTTCTTCTTCTTTCTGGTAGTGACTTCCAGATGTGAGTATCTCAGGGATTCAGACATGAAGGTAATGGGGATGGTGTATCTGAGCCTATGACTCACTGTGGTTCTACTTGTCCTCAGGTGTCTTATCCCAGATGCAGGTGCAGGAGTCAGGACCTGGCCTGGTGAAGCCCTCACAGACCCTGTCCCTCACCTGCACTGTCTCTGGAGTCTCTTTAACTGGCTCTTATTTAACCTGTATCTGCCAGGCTCCAGGAAAGAGACTGGAGTGAGTTGGTTACATACAGAGTTACATAAAATAACCCAACTCTTCAGTCCTGAATCAGCATCACCAGGGACACCTCCAAAAAGGAAGCTTATTTAATGCTGAGCAGCCTGAGATCTGAGAACCAGCCATTTATTATTGTGTGAGACACAGTGAAAGAAAGTCACTGTGAGATCAGATAAAAACCTCTCCTCAGGGCACAGGAGAAGATGGGCTGCTAAGGGTGCTCATGACCACCAGGGGGCACTCAGCAGCCAAGCTCAGTGGCAGGTGTAGAGAGGGGCTGGGAAGGAGTTTCCTGAGAATCAAAGACATGGTCATTTATTACTGTGTAAGGGACACACTGAGAAGAATTTAGGTTGAGCCCGGATACAAACCTCTCCTCAGGGCACAACAGAGGGCTGGGCTGTTTAGGGGACTCAGGAACACCAGGGGGCACTCAGGTCAACTCCAGGGATCAACTCCAGGGACAGGTGCATAGAACAGCTGGGGAAAAGATTCCTGTCCTTACCCAGGCTTCCCTCTTCTTGCTCCACAACATGTATCCTTTCTAAGCAGTGCTAGGATATATGCAAAATTAAATCTGGGAACTGTTTTTATTTTATGTTACTACCTCTGTGTGTAAATACAGGCATACATACATATTATTTTAACATTATATGTTACATGTGAGGCAGGTAAGGTCACACCCCTAATTATCCCCACACACCCACAGTATTCTGAATGCAGAGCTCACCTGACAGAACTCACAGGGATGCAGAGCTGCTCAGATGTGTGCTTGGATCTCATATTCCTGCACATCCTGGGAAGGTGAGCATGACTCCAACTGCCTCCACCCTGCCATGAACCTCCACAAGGGAGAGAGCTTTGTCATGGTGCAACTTGTGTCTAAGGAATGAGTGTTGCTGTTTCCAGTTGTGAGCATCCAAATGAATCTATAGGTTCCAGGCCAAGGGCAAGCATGTCCTTCTTGATCAATTATCATCTGGCTCCTTACTTGTTGTAATCTCAGATCTAAGTTTCCGGGGTAAAGGTTAGGGTATAAGAAAATAGACTTTGTTGTGAATACTATCCAAGTTGTCCCTGTCCCTTCTCTTAAGACAGCAATTGGCTTATCACATATTTCTGTTCCCTCCCTAGGGTACAGTAGCTTTACCCCAGTTGTTTCCTCCAAAGCTGCAGAGTTTGTTTTTTTTAACCAATGTCTTCAACTGCCTCTTTCAAAGTCCTTGATCTCAATGTCAAGGCTTTCATTCCTCAGTGAGGAGAGGGGAGGTTGTTCTGGACATACTTTCCATGATGACCCATGTTTCCTCCCTTTTTCTATTGGATCCCCACAGTGTCCATAGAATACCAGTTTTATTTGCTTTCCGCATGCAGGTTAATTGTTTGCTCTGAAGTGGAGCTAGGGAGGTTGCTGTGGGTGTATTTCTACACTGGACGTTGTCCCTCTCCCAAGCACCACTTGGGGAGAGGAGTTTGTTTTGCATGTTTTGTGTTTTGTGTGTGTGTGTATTCTCCCTAATTCTGCAGGAAAATCATGTGTCACAGACATGATCTATCCCCTGGGAGACTGAATCTGGCAAATGTACCCGTAATTAAATTTGGCTTTATCAGAATTAATAACTAATGATTTAAGGGAATCAGCATTGAGTGTAAAGATAGAACCCATAGAATGGGAGAAAATATTTATAAATCATGCAAGTAATAATGGACTTGTATCTAGAATTTGTTACTTACATCTCAACAAAAAATTATACAAAGAAGATGTACAAATATTTAATAAGGAAAGGAAAAATACTGTTGAGGGATTTATCATGAAAATATAAATCAAAAGTACAATGCAATGCCATATAACACTTACAAGGAAGGGTAAAATAAAAAATTAGGGGAAGTGGCAATATGCCATCAGTTTAAAAGGGCACCCACCAGTTCCCTCACAAGGGACCACTGAGTGAGGGTAAGATCCTGCCCGACTGGGCTGTTTTGGGAACCCACAGAGTGGGAGGCTTTGGGGCATTGATCTGGAGGGAGCTGGACAGGGGCCTAGGATGCTCAAGGCAAAACCATGAGTTTCTTACTCCCTGGCTGGAAACTGTGGATGGCTAAGCCCCACCCTCAGGGAAGGAAGCCATTGTGAGCCCTGACTCCTGCTGGCCACCCAGTGGGAGGGAATGTTCTCTGAGAGTGGGAGGGTTCTGGCAAGGGGTGGAGTGGGGTTTCCTTTCTGTGGGTTTGGTTGCCTGGACCTCATTTGAGCTTTGGGGTGCATACTGGCCAGCTAGAGGTGGCACCAGGAAGAGAGGAGAGGCAAATCTGATGAGGAAGCCTGATTTACCTAACTGCCTTGTGATAGAAAAACTTGGCCTGGGAGGGGGCAGAGTCAGGCAATTGACTAGTCCCATGCTGAAAACTATCAAAATTTCAACTCCTCTAAGGGAGGCTGGCAGTAGGAAGTGCTTAATAAGCTTCTAAGAGCCCATTTAGGGTCCCCTGGAAGGAAGGGGTGGTCTTAAGAGGGTTGAGAGGCATTTTTCTGCAGTGAGTTAAGTCACCCTGATCCCATTTGAATTTCAGAAGGGAACTCAACCTGACCAGGAGTGGTGAGGGGGGATCTACTCACACAGACTATTGCATCCTGCCCTGAGAGAGAAAGCAATAAGAATAGAAAGGGGGCAGGGACAGACTCCTAAGCAGCAGGAATCCACCCTACTGCAAAGAGTCAAACCTGCCTGAGGGAAAATGATGGATAGCATTCTGAAGAGCCAACAGACCTAATGAGAAAGGTTAGCTCAGTGGAGGAGTTTGCACTTTGAATATATGAGGTTCCTAGTTCAATTCCTGGCTCCTCCTAGAGCAGTGATTCACCAGGATATCAAACATCCAGCTGATACTTTAGGACAGGGACAACATAAACATTATTTTTGTATTAGCTTCTCTGGGTCCCTTATTCCCCCCCCCCCAAAAAAAAGGTTATTTTTAAAAAATTTAACTTTTTTACTTACTAAAATTCACTTCAAAACCTGCAGAGGGCAGGCTGCAGGTTAATTGATTGATGAATACCAGCAGCCTGAGAAGCTCCTCAGGGGCCTAATAGGAAAGGCTGTTTTTCCTTAGTTTGTGTTTGACTGCTTGCTTGTGTGTTTGCTTTTTTGTGTGTTTTTCTTTTACTTTCCTCTTTATCCCCTCCCCCCTTTTTCTTTTTCTTTTTTTTTCCTAATTAGGTGCTGCTGGCTTGTTTCTTGTTTGCTGTGTTTCCTTTTCCTTGATTTCCCCTTTTCTGTGTATTCCAATTTTGTCTTCCAATGCCATCTCTTTTCCTTCCTTCATCTTTCTATCTTCTACTTTTGGTTGTTGTTCTTACATTCCACCTCTCTTTGTTTAGTACTCACATATTTCTGGTTTTTGTTTCAATCTTGTCTATCCTGTTTTCTTTCTTTTATTAACTTTTTTCTTTTTGTCTTTTCTCTTTCTCTCTCTCTCCTCATCATTCTGGCCTTTTAATTCATTCTATACATTTTTCTCTATTTGATTTCCCATTTCATTGTTGGTACTCCACTTTTTATTCCTTTTACTCTACACTGTTTCCTTGAGTTAAATATTCATTTTCTGAGGTCTTATACAATACCTATTCTAACTTTTACTATTATTATCACTATTATCCTTTTTCTTTTCTTACCTCTTTCACTTTCTCTGGTCCTAATCTTTTTCCTTCAAGGGAACAGAGACAACAGCAAACAAATAGAATTAGAAGAACAAAGTGTCAAATAGAAAACTTAACACATTCACACAAACAGCAACTGAATAAAATCTTGGAATAGAGAAGGTAGTCAACTGAATAAACCCATAAAAATTAAAATATGACCAGAGAGCAACACAAAATTACAAACCATACTGAGAAACAGGAAGACATGGCCCAGTCCAATGAACAAACTAAAAACCAGGAAGAGATGCAGAACATTGAACAACTAATCAAAACCATCCAAACAAATATCATGGACCAAAAATTAGGATAGCAACAAGTATTTGAGAGGCTGTGGAGATATAGGAACCCTATTACAATGCTGGTGGGAATGTTTAAATAACTGTCTTTGAAAAACAGACCTGCAGATCCTCAAAATTTAAAATAAGATATTATCATATGAAACTACAATTCCACTTCTAGGTATATACCTCAAAATATCAAAAACAGGGATTCAAATATATATTTGTATGCCAAAGTTCATAGAAGCATCATTTACAATAGCCAAAATTTGTAGGCAATGCAAATTTCCATGAACAAATTAATGGATAAACAATTTGAGGAACACTTTGGAATATCAGTCACTTGCACAAAAGGAAGACACATGTTATAACATGGATGATCATTGAAATGTACATTTGAATTAAATAGGTCAAATACAAAGAGAAAAGTATTGTATGATTTCACTTACATGGAATGCCCAGAATATGCAAATTCATAGATACAGGAAGTAGATTAGAGTTACCAGATTCAGGATCCAATGGGGAGTGAATCTTTAATGGGTCATTCTGTTTGAAGTGTTGAAAAATGTTGTTAATGTTTATTGGTGATCCTGGCACAATATTGTTAATACAATGAATATCCTTCATTTATACACATGAAAGTGGAAGCATAGAAAGATTGAGAGGTGATGAGTTTGTTTGTCTGTTTATTAGTAGTATTATTATTGGAATAATGAAAATGCTCTAGTAATGATTTAAATGATGACTGCACAACTATGTGATTATACCAAATGTCATTGATCATAGTGTTTGGATAGATTTATGTTTTATTATTATGTATCAATAAAATTTATTTGTTAAAAAAATTCCATTTACAATAGCATCAAAAAGAATAAAGTGGTTAGAAATAAACTGAACAAAAGAAATTTACAACATGTACTCTTCAAACTACAAAACATGTTTGAAATAAGTAAAGATCTAAATATTTGAAAGACTTCCCATATTCATGGATCAGAAGTCTTAATTAAAAAACATTACCAATTGCATATAACTCCAATATTGGAACTTTGAAATGAATGAAAGACAAAACTGACAGTGCAAAAGGAGTGAACTCTTCAATTGTAGTTCAAAATGTTCTCCATAATCAATAGAAAATTAGAAAACAATCAATAATAATATGGAAGGCTTAAACAACATTTTCAACAGATGTGACCTCACTGGCAATGTGGAAATAAATGAAAACCAACAAATGATATCAATCAAAGGCTATTTACCAGGACTTGCCACCTGTAATCAGTCAATCACTTGTATTTGGCAAGTGTTTCTTCTATTTCATGGTGTAAATTATCATTTCTATGATACCATTTATCATATCTAAATTAAAATGGTTGATTAAATACTTTGTTGCTGTTGTTTAATTAACTTTTTAATGGCTGCTCCAAAGTTTACCATAAGAATTTTAAAATAAACTCATTCTACCTTTAAATGTGTTACGTCAATCCATGTGTGCTTAAGTGCACTATTTCAGCATATTTCCAAATTTCTCCTTTGCTTCCTTCATGTCCTTATTTACTTCTGATGTTTTCTACATAATTTATAAATACACAATGTCTACTTGCTATTATAATTGTTTTAAATGGTTATCTTTTGAAGCTATCAAAAGAAGAATATATTAAATATCACCTCAATATATGTTTTACACTCTGATATTGTATATTCAAATTTCTGACATCAATCATCTTCATTCTTCATGAGAAACTCCTTCAAGCATTTATCAAAGAGTGGTTTACTCTGTAAATAAATTCTCTGAGTTTCTGCCTAACTGAGCAATTGCAATTTACATACTCTTTTCACTGCATATAAAAATCAGGGTTGATTTACTTGCTTGATCACAAAAGTTATCAGTTCATCATCATCTACCTCCCATGGTTTTGATTACTGGTCTGTTGCAATTAATTTACTTGTTCCTCCATTAGGAGGTCATCATCCAACTCTATTGGTTGCCTTTAAGGTTTTTTCTTTGTATTTAAGCAGTTTTACTACAGTATACACTTCTGTGTGTGTTGAACGTGCATATGGTCTATGAGGTTCTTGGGTCTGTACTTTGGTGTTTGTCTCTAATTTTTTTAAAAAGAAGTGCATCTGGTGCATGTCAGCAGTGGTTGCTGTTCCTCAACCCCAAACAGCACCCCACAGGCAGGAGGAGGCCTTTCTGTGGCTTCTCCCCAATCCTGGAGAGAAACCTTGTAAAAGTTTATAAATGCATCTACACATGGGACCCCTAGGAGCTTCACACTCTTTTTCCTTGATCACACCTGGCCTTAAGAAATTGATCATATATTCTAGTTTGATGTTTTAAGAGGGTAAATCCTATCTTGTGGTATCTCCTCAAGGTAAGCTATTGTTTGGGTGCTGTTTCTCCCTGCAGGCATCTGCCTCTCTCCAGCTTTCAATTGTGTTGCTTGTCTTGTGACTTGAGCTACCTTATATTTTTAACTCAGTTAATTTGCAGTTTGCTGTTTTTGATGTTGTTTTAAGGACAAGAGAGATCTTTTTCACAGCTCAGCATATTTTGAAGCTAAGTCTCAGACTTCCTTATAATAGCGAGATATTTCAAACTGTCCAAATGTAGATCAACAGGTGAATAGATAATTGCCTTGAGGTATATGCTTACATTGAAAGATTACTCAGCATTAGATCAGTAAGTGCTTGGGACTCACAGCAACAAGGATGGAATACTAAAAATTATACTGATTGAAAGAAGCTAAAGAAAGAATAACACTTACTGTATCCTTTAATTTATATATTCTTGGAAATGCAAACTATTCCTACATAATATAAAGAAGATCAATATTTGCCTGGAGACAGCATGAGAGGAATTACATAGGAGCAAGAGAAAACTTGTAAGGGTGTTGAATGTGCACACTATCCTCATTGTGGTGCTGGTCCCATGGGTGTATACATATATCAATACTTATTGAATTGAACATTTTAAATACATATCATTAATCATATATGAATTGTAACTCAGTGAAGACATTATTTTTTAAACAATTTATTGAAGTATATCATTCATACATGAACATACATAAACTATAAGTGTTCAGTAAACATTGTGAACTTACAAAACAAACATGCATAACATCATACAGGGTTCCCACACATCACCCCACCACAAATACATTGTATTGTTGTGAAACATTTGCTAACAAATGAAACAGCATGGTCAAAGTATTACTACTAACTATAGTCCTTATCATCCTCCCCTATACATTTTTTAAGGATTTACTTATTTATTTTTATCCATTTTTACTTACCCCCATGTTTGCTGTTTTTGTGTCCATTCACTGGGCAACTCTCTGTGTCCATTTCCTGCCCTCTTTTCTCATTCTTCTCCTCCTTTCTTCACTGGTATTCAATCCTTGGAACCTCTGATGTGGGAAAGAGGAATCCTACCATTTGCACCACCTTAGTTCCTTGTTTTTTGGCCCATCTCATCTTGGATCTCCCTTGTGTCACTCTCCTGTTATGTCATCATCTTGCTGTGTGGCTCACAGGGCCTGGTGGCTCACCTGTGCGTGGGGTCTAGCAGCACACCTGCTTACAGGACCTGATGGTGCACCCACAAGCAGGGCCTGGGGGCTCACCTGCTCATGGGGTCTGAGGGTGCACATGTGCATGGGGCCTTGGGGGCTCACCCATGCACAGGGCCTGGAGGGATCACCCACTTGTGGGGCCTGATAGCACACCCATGCATTGGGCCTAATGGCTCACCCACTTGTGGGACCTGGCAGCACACCCATGCATGGGGCCTGACAGTATACCTACTCACAGGGCCTGCCAACATTATTTTTTTAAAGCATAAAAAATGGTAAGGAGGGAGAGATGGAGATATAAGTAATCTAGTCTAGTAAATGCAAGAATGCAGCAGAAAACACGAAGATTCTCATAACACGAAAGCAGAGAAGGGTTATAAAGTTCAGTAGGCTTGTCCCAGTCTGTCCTGGAGCTTGTCCAGGTAAGCATTTGCACCCAGTGGTGAGGAGCCCAGGTCCACCACAGGCTCACACTTAGGTGATTTGTGCCCACAGACATGTCACACAACCACTCTATTCTGTCTTTTATTTTGCATCTGTCAAATGAAGGAATCATTGGTAATTCACATGTCTAGTGTGCTCTGGTAAAAATGAAAGAACAAAATGGGTGTAAATGTTTAGCCCAGCACCCTCACATAATAATAAATCCATTTTCTTGTATGTTATCACACTTCCCAACTCCCCCAGGATCTGTTTATCTAGCTGGGCACGCTCCCCTCTGAAGGCATCCCAGACTTTGCTATGTGGTAGGAGGAAATGCAAGCAGGGCCCCTCCCTGTGCTGATTAAAACTAGCCCAGCCCTGAGCTGTAGGCTCAGCGTGAGGATCTCCAGCCCCTGGATTACCAGGTATTCCAGTTCTGTGATCAAGTTCAGAGACAATTCACCATGGAGTTTGGGCTAAACTCTATTTTTCTCATTGAAATTCTAAGAGGAATTTAATGGAGAGCAATAAATATTCAGTGGATGAGTGTACATGGGTGAAAGAAAAATTGGCTATAGGTGACAGTTTTTTAATGGTGTGTTTGTGCATGGAGGAGTCCATTTTTGGGGTACAGATGGTGTTGCCTGGGGGAGACATGGAGAATCTCTGAGACTTTTGTGCAGCCTTTGGATTCACCTACAGTGGCTATTGGATGATGTGGGTCCTACAGTCTCCTGGGAAGTGTCTGTAATGATGGACTAAGACACACTATGCAGACTGTGTGAAGGGCCAGTTCACAATCTCAAGATGAACACCAAAGACACACTTTCTGAGAGCAGAGGACAGGGCCAGTTCTTTCTGACTGAGACACACAGTGAGGGGATGGCAGTGTCAGCCCAGATCCAAACCTCAGCAAAGTGCCCTCCAGTAGGCACTGTGGACCCTGCAGATACAGTATCAGGTGAAGATGGGGAGGGCATCTTTTGACATTTGGAGATTCCTCTAAGGGTCTGCATTTCCCCTTCTCTCACTGTAAACAGTTGCTCTGACCAGTCATCAGTGTCCCTAAAGATGCTTGCTGAGTCAGTCCAGCAGCTGAGAGCAGAGTAAGCATCTTTGATGGCCACAGGCTCTGTTGGAACCCAGAGGAGTCCAGCAAGGGGCTGCAGATGCTGGCCAGCTACAACAGCCATAGTGACCACAACTGTAGCTCAGCCATCCAAGGCCAGAAGGCTTGCAAAGGACAGTTCCAGCTGCCACTTACAACAACAATACAAATACTTAGGACCAGAAGGTGGGACCCACAGTGCAGGGAAATCAGAAGGAGCCCAGGCCCACAACTCCCTGCAGGGCCAGCAGGACTGCCCCTGGGCATCTAAGGAGCACAGAGCCAGGGGCCTGGTTCAGGGGCAAATACACAGGAAGGATCAGGAGTCACTCAGGACCAGGGAGTCCAGGGGCCAGGACCAGGAATAGGTGAGGAGAGACCTAGGACCACCAAACACCAGGGCCAGGTTAAGAGCCAGGTGGAGTGGAAGGATAAGGGAGCCTCCCTGCAGCATCTGGGCTTCCTTTTCATGACTTCTCTGTTCAGCTCTATGGGAAGGCTCAGGAAGGCCTGGTCTTGCATCTGCTATGAATTTTAGGACAGAGATTTATTAGAATTTCATTAAATCACCATTATTTGGGCAATTCCATTGATAAAAATAATCTTTAAAGTTATATGAAGCAAACAATATGCACAAAAGTTCATTCACCTGAACTGATTTAACCAAATGTCAATGTCACAATGAATTCAGAAAACAGGGTCATATGGAAATAAGTCTTCAATGAAAAATGCAGTTTGACCTTCAGCACAGTATCCTCATAGTGACATAATATACTCCATATGTGGATTTGATTTTCCTCCCTGCACCTCCCCTCACAGCACTTCCACTCAAGGACTTTCTCAATGCCTCATCCACCCAGTCCTAACCATCATCCTGAAATTCTGTCATAATTATTGATGGCTTTAGTGTCCAGGACAAGTACTTTTGACCTCTTATTGCTGCCATCCCCATGTGGAATAGGTCTAGGGATGAATGTCTTACCATATTTATTATTAATTCTACATGTGATAGCATTAAATTGCCAGTTGGCTTATGCTGCATTCAAATTCCCTACATGATACATACGTATATATAAAGCCTGGGGTATTGGTACAATGACTATCTTTCCAAAGCCACCCTCAATCCTAGGCCACAACTGAATCCCTGAACAGCTCATTCAGCACATTTCTTGCTTTTAAGTAGAGGAAACTAGGCTTGGTGAGGGGACACCCCAGGGAGAGAACTATGTTTCCCAAGGGCTCAGCCAGCATCATCCTCCCAGGGTGCCCCTAAGACAAGGACTTCCCCTCATCCCCTTTCATTTTACATACAGAGTTACCTCCCAGGTGCAAATCACCATATGGGCAGAACAGATGAAACCACAGCACAGATTCACTGAAATTTAGGTTCCTTCTATGTCAGAAAATACATTTTCTGGGCCTCATGGGCCTCATCGCCA
>JAQZBX010012223.1:0-41537 GCA_029593785.1 Cabassous unicinctus | reverse complement strand
AAAAAAAATCCTTCCTTAGTGTGGCACATTCATTGCAATTGATAAATGCATGTTGGAGCATTGCCATTGATCATAGACCATAGTTCACATTGTAGTTTACACTCTCTCCCATCTAATTCTGCAGGCTACGGTAAGATATATAATGGCCTATATTTGTCATTGCTGTGCCATTCAGAATGATTCCCAAGTCCTGTAAAAGCTTCCTCATTATACCTGTTTTCCATCTCCTTGCTAACAGACTGTCCAGTGGCCACTACCCCCAAATCAATACTGTGATTTCTTCATTGCTAGAATCACAATATGTCTAGAGTAAAAAACCAGTATGTCCACTCTAGTCCATAGTTCATTCCCCAATCCTAAAGATTCTGAGATGGTGATGTCCACTCCACCTCTAATTGAGAGAGGTTTTCAATCCCAACAGCTGATGGATGGGGCTCTCTTGCTTGCAGTTGTAGGTTCTTTTGTTTCCTTGGTATGGTGGTTGCCAATCCTCAACTCCTTGTTAGTTGTACTAGGTGAGCCCAGTGAACTAGAGAGTAGGTGTTTCAAGTCTACTGAGGCTCAGGGACCAGCTGGCACATGGACAGACAAAACATTTAAGTCTCTTGAGTGTATACTTATCCACTGCAGCACCAAGTATAGTTTCAAATAGAAGGGGCCAATAAATCATGTGTAGGGAAGCCATAACTGAGTCCAACTCTGTCACTCTCAGGAGCACAAACTCCTAAGTAGGGTCCACTGGCAAGTCATCAAACTCCGGAGCTCTCTGTCCTGACCATAGGACCTTGGTATCTCTAGGGCCCTCAGGAGACCCACTATTTGAAGCAGTATCCACTTTGGTAGTCTGAGAAATCCTGCTGACATCTGCATAAGTTTTACCTCTGGGATGACCTTCCAACTCATTTTCAAGTCTCTTAGCCATATAAACTCATTTGTCTTTAACTTTTCCCCCTTTATTTGAGGTCTTTTTTCCAGTTGCATTGCTTGTTTATGCTTAGCAGTAATCCCTCATTACCAGGGAAGTTCATCCCCAGGAATCATGCCCCTCACTGGGGGGGAGTGTAATGCATTTATATGCTGAGTTTGGCTTAAAGAAAGGCCACATTTGAGCAACAAGTAGTCTTTCAGGAGGCAACTCTTAGGCACCATACAACACTAGGCTAAGTTTCAATTTCAAGAGCAAAGGCTCACAAGCATAGTCTTCATTATCAAGGCCCCATTAATGGATCATCTTCCTCTACCAGTCATTGGCCCTGCACTTTGGAAACAGTTGCTGCTCCATTAGAGAATGTGACAGAGCTCTCCAGGATGGGAATTCAATATTCTCTCAGCTATTGTATGAATCTCTACTCACTGTGACAATGCCCCATGAACATCTGAACATATTTATATACTTTATATGTATGTCCAGTTGAACTTCCTCCCATGTATTCCCCATCACTGACACCCCACACCCATAATTATCCCCTGCCCAAGGTGTAACCCTTCTGTGACCTAAAGCTTCTCATAAAATGGGGCCAATAAAATAGCCAAATACAATTTA
Source organism: Cabassous unicinctus (assembly GCA_029593785.1). Classification (NCBI taxonomy): domain Eukaryota; kingdom Metazoa; phylum Chordata; class Mammalia; order Cingulata; family Chlamyphoridae; genus Cabassous; species Cabassous unicinctus. The sequence goes on along the minus strand of JAQZBX010012223.1, from coordinate 39,994 downwards.
TAGGAAAATGAAATAATAATGGTAAATTTAAATATAAGGAATAAATACATAAAAATTTAAAGAAAACTAAAAATAAAATCAAATTTAAGAATTGCAATATTAAAAATAATGAAAATAATAATTTTTTGACATTTTGACTTTCATCATTGTAATATCTGTTGTCCTGTATGTACAATGACAGGTTCTTCCATTTATTGCCCAGTGTCTTACTTTTTTTCATTTTGAAGGGCAAAAGGCCCCAGATAGCCAAAATGTATCAAAAAAAGGGGAGATGAGAATGTTCTACATGATCTTGTTATGATGGATACAGACCATGTTGAATTTCATCAAAGTTTATAAAAGTTATTTTATTATGCCAAATTTTTATTCTTTCATTTTTTTTAAGAAAAAATTGTACTTTATTTCTCATTTTTAAACTATCGTTATTATTTCATTTTATTATTAAACTTATTTGGCTATTTTATTACCTTCATTTTGGAAGAAATTTTGGATCACAAAAGGGTTACAAGTGTGGCAGTGGAGGGTGATTGGTGTGTGTTGTCAGCAATTAGGAATACATGGGAGGAAGCTCACCTGGTCATACATATAAGGCATATAAATTTGTTCAAATATTTATGTGGCATTGTCACAGTGGGTAGAGATTCACACAATAACTGAAGAAATATCAGATCCCATCCTGAGGTATTATGCCATATTCTCTACTAAATCAGCAGGAATCCTTGAAATACAGGGGCAATGACAGGTGAAAGTGGATGGTCCTTTTTCAGGCACTTTAAATTGAAAACTGTGCATATGATGCTTTTTTCTTGAAATTGATACTTGGCCTAGTATTATAGGTGCCTAAGAGTTGCCTCCCAGGTACCTCCTTGTTGCTCAAATGTGGCCTCTCTTTAAGCCAAACTCAGCATATAGATACATTACCTTCCCCTCAGCATGGGACTTGAATTCTGGGGATGAGCCTCCCTGTCACTGAGGGATTATTACTAAGCACCAACTAACATTACATCTGGTAAAGGAAATTGACCAAAAGAGGGAAAAGGTAAAGAGAAATGCATTTATATGGCTAAAAGACTTCAAAGTGTGTCAATAAGTCATTCTAGAGGTAATGTTTATGAAGGACACACCAGGGTCTCTTTAACTACCAAAGTAGATACTACTTCAAATAGCAGTGCTCCTGAGGGCTCTGGAGACATCCAGACACTATAGTCAGGGCAGGTAGCTCAGGAGTTTGGTGCCTTGTCAGTGGGCCCTAATTTGAAATTTATATTTCACAGAGAATTGGACTCTGTTGTGGCTTCCCTACACGTAGCTCTTCTATCCTTCTATTTGACCCTATACCCTATAATTAATACTAGGTTTGGAAGATGTACATCCAAGAGATTTGGATCTCTGGGTTCTCCATGGATCAGCTGGGCCCACTGTATCTCAGGGGAGTTGTAACACCTACTCTAGAGTTCATTGGTCTTACCCAGGACAACTAACATGGAGATGATGATGGACAAATTCCTTACCACGGAACTGAGAGAGTCTACAACTGCAAGCAAGAGAATCTTATCCATCAACCTAGAGGAACTAGATAAAGAACAGCAAACTAATCCCAGACAAAGCTGAAAGAAAGAAAAGGTAAAAATTAGAGCAGAAATAAGTGAAATTGAGAACAAATAAAAAAATTAGGAAGGAATAACAAAACCAAACAAAATTGACAAACTCTTAGCTAGACTGACAAATAAAAAAATAGAGAGAAGACCCATATAAATAAAAATAGAAATGAGATGATGAACATTGCCACTGACACTATAGAATTTAGAGAGATCATAAGAGGGAACTATGAAGAACTGTATACCAAAAAACTAGACAATGAAGGTGAGTTGGAGGAATTACTAGAAATTCATGACTCATCTACACTGACCAAAGAAGAAACAGAAGATTTCACCAAACCAATCACAAGTGAAGATATTGAAACAGCCACCAATATCCTCCCAAAATTGAAAAACCCAGGACAAAATTGCATCAAAGGCAAATTCTACTAATCATTAAATGATGATCTGATATCAATCTTACTTAAGCTCTTCCAAACAATAAGAGAAAATGCTACCAAATTCATTTTATGAAGCCAAAATCTCCCTAATACCCAAATCAGATAAAGATACTATAATGGAAGAAAATTACAGACCAATAGCCTTATGACTATAGATACAAAAATCCTCAACAAAATACTTGCAAACAGAATCCAAAAGCACATTAAAAGAATTATATACCATGATCAGGTGGGTTTTATCCCAATAAGGCAAGGGTGGTTCAACATAAGAAAATCAATTAGTTTAATAAACCCCATAGATAAGTTGCAGAAGAAAAATTGCATGATCCTCTCAATTGAAGCAGAAAAGGCATTTGATAAAATACAGTACGTTTTCTTGATATGCTAACTTTTTACATTTGCCGTTTAATTTTGTCCATCTTCCTAGAATGGGAGAAGCCACAATACCTACTATGTTTGATAAGTTATTAAGATTTATTATGTTTTATTACCTAGGTTTTGTTAATAGGTAGTTGATCAGAGATTACAAAATTTTACACTTCATATCTTTTAAAAACTCATGTATAACTTCATGTAAAAAATTCCCAACATTTATGTTTGTTGTTGTATTTTCTTTTGTGAAATAGTGTATTTTCTTTGCACATTTTTTATGTGCTTTCAATCTGCATGATGCACAACACCATAATAACATATCACTGATTTGTCTTTTGATCTTTTATTCAACTTTTTGGGCATCCAGAGAATAGAACATGGGTTGGAATGCTGCCAGAACCTAGTATGCTTTTCTTCACCACAGTTTCTTTCTTTGATCTGAGTTTATGACTATGCTTTATCCTCCAGTCTATTTCATTTATTTGCTTCCCTTTCTCTCCCTCCCTCCTTTCCTGGAATTCTGTCTCTCTCTCTGACTATTGAGAAGATTTTATGTTTCTCTAAATACATGATAGAAAATGTTCACAACAAAATTAAGCCTTTTATTCATATTTCCTTGGAAGGTTTGACAGTTGAAATTATTGTGTAACATTTCTAACTATTTTGGAAAAAAACAATCTGATGTTGTGAGCTTGCACTATATTCATCCCTGGCCAAATCAGTGTGGCTAAGGGTGAGAAGAACATGGTAATTATTCATCAGAAAAGGCCATTGTATTCTCTCTGTGTCCCTGTGTGGGAGTGTGTGTATGCACTTGCATTTAAGTAAGGATTTGCAGTCCCAGAGAAGAGACAAATCAGTTCCTAAATTCCAGGGGGTTGTCATCTAATACAGAGTCTAGATGCAACCCTATAGATGGAAATAGGTGTGCCTTTTTTCATCTGTGGAGAAATTTTTTAACCAAATTAATAAAGTGCAAGAGGTGCAACATATGCGTAAGCAACTTCTGAAATCTTGAAGTTTCAACATCAGTGATGCCAACTAATTCTTAATCATCTCTGACATTATTTCTGAACACTCTTCCTCTTTCTCTTCCAACTGCCACACAGGCTTCCTTGCTAGCATTGAATCCTGAAACAAGCCATGTACTTAGGGCCTTCGACCTTGGCATCCTTCTCCTGGGCACATACCACCCCTGGTTTCCTTATGGCTCCAACCTACTTTTACTTGAATTCTTCTTCAAATGTCATCTTGTGTGCTGGTTTCACCCAGAAATCCAGTAAAACTTAGCATTCCTTATTAACTCACTCTTTTTTATCTGGTTTATTTTCTTTTTAGCAGTTGTCAACATCTGACATAATATATGACTATTTTATATGCCAATATTCTTTCTCCATGAAAAGACTGCAGGCCTTCTTGCTTCAGACTGTATGCCCATTGCCTAGACAGTGTCTGGCTCGAAGTCAGGACTCAATATATAGTCCTCAAGTGAAAAATGATTTTCTCATGGAAACCTTAGTATGCACGATTTTCGGGAATATTATGAAAGTGAGCCCTGAATGGTCATAGAATTCAACTAAGGGGAACAGTTTCATAAACAAAATATGGAAATTATTTGCTTGAATCCAAATGTAAATTATAGATATGTAAGTAATGACTGACTATTTGAAAATGAGTCATGTCATTTTTTGTCTGTTTACTTTTAGTAACGTCACCCATATGGAGCCAGAAAGTGATACATACATTTCAGAGATTTTTCTCCTGTGATTCTTGGTGGAACCAGAATTGTAGCCTCTCCTCTGTTGGCTCTTCCTGTCCATGTACCTGCTCACCTTCACTGGGAACCTGCTCATCATCCTGGCCACCATCACTGACTTCCATCTCCATATGCCCATGTACCTCTTACTCCCCAACCTATCTCTTTGTGTTATCTGTTTCACCTCTACCACTGTACCAAAGATGTTGGTGAACATACAGATGCAGAGTAGAATCAAAAGCTATGCAGGATGCCTCACCCATATGTACGTTTTTGTATTCCTTGTTGGGGTAGACAACTTTCTCCTGGCTGTGATGGCTTATGACTGCTTTGTGGCCATCTGTAAGTCCCTGCACTTCATGGTCAACATGAGCTCCTAAATCTGTGTCCTACTGGTTCTGGGTTCCTGGATTCTGAATGCCTTGAAATCCTTTTTTCATAGAGTAATGATGTTGTTGCTGTCCTTTGGAAATTCTACACTTTTTCTGTGATCTTTATCAGTTGGTCCAACTTGCCTGTTCTGACACCTTCCTCCGTGACATAGTGATGTCTTTTGGAGCTGAGATGTTGGGAGACGGTCCTTTTGTTGGCATCCTTTTCATTTACTCTAATATTGTTCCCTCCATATGTGTAATTTCATTAACTCAAGGGAAATATAAAGCATTTTACCCCTGGGCATCTCATTTTTTATGGTCTCCATATTTTTCTGTATAACCTAGAGGTGTACGTTAGTCCTGCTGCTTCACGCAACACACATTCTAGTGCAACAGCCTCAATGATGTACACTGTGGTCACACCCATGTTGAATCTCTTTATCTACACTTTGAGGAATAAAGACATAAAGGGAACTCCAAAAAAATTTTTAAAGGGGAATGCATACAACAATCAAATGTTCTGGGTTTGAAGAAGGGCACATGATTGTAGGACTTAACTCCTCAGTGCTCAAAGCTTCAATTCTTTAAACAATCCATGAAATGAGTATTTAACTTAGAGCCAGATATGACCATATATATGATGTAGTAAAAATGAAATCATATACTGTATTAATTTATATTGCTTTGATGATTTATATCTACTCAATTTATTAGGAAATCTTGGTGGCTTTGTGGTAGAATATTTATGGAATGTAAAGCAAAACTAGATTTCATGTTCTATATTATGCCAATGGATAACAAGTAAGAATTTTTCCATTTATTTAAATGAAATATCTTCCCTTTTTCTACATTGTCATAAATTTTAAAGGGCATTTTTCTGAAAAATCTGTTTGTTCTCTATTATCCAATTTTTTATCACAAATTTATTAAAAACTCCCTTCAATCCTTATGAAGAAAGAATGACTCACCTAAGAGCTTGAAATAATGCCTAAAATGCTTCCTGGAATGTTGTTTCAGGGACAGGAGTTATTTATGCACAAACATGCATATCCTTTCAATATCTTCTATTTTCCAGCAAGTGAACCACAATAGCAGTCTCTGTTTAAAACAGTTGTATGAAATAAACTTAAAAAGGAGAGTGATCATGAATGCAGTATTGAAATATTTGAGGCAATGCCAAACATAAGCAGCAGCCAAGTGTTCTGGATGCCCTTAGGTCTTTTTATATTGATTATTGTGTCAGTTAATTATCACTGCATAACAAATTGTCTCAAAGTAATTGGGTTATGAAAATGCTTCTATTATAGCAGCCAAATCTGTGGTATGGAGATATTGGGATCTATGCTATACTGCGCATTACAGTGTAGCGAGCTGTATGTCAGTGACAGAGGCTTTGCTAGATTTGGCTGGTATTTATCTCATATTGGGGATTTGGTTGCTATAGACTGGTCGAGGATGTGTTTGACTGTGCAGCAGTTTCTCCACATGTCTTCATCCTGCAACAGGTTAAGCTGGAGTTGCTTAGAAGACAGAGCTAGAGTCCCATGGGAGATTATCAGAAACATGCTCAAGCCTTTTGAAGCAAACTCTCATTTCCACCATATTTTCTTGGTCAAAGAAAATTAAACACTTTAAGTCCAGTCCAGAATCAGAGGGCTGTAAATACCTAAAGAGACTCCACATCTTGAAAGAGGGTACTGCACCATCCAATGAAAAGACATGAATTCAAAGTAAAGTAGAAAATTGGGACACCTTTGCAAACAGTCTACCCAAGAATTAATTCCAATTAAATTAAATACAATTTTAATGTTATCCTTAACATCCCAAGCCTTGAATGATAACATCTTAGATTTTCAATTTCTGCAGGTTTGTTAAATTCTTGAAGAGTGTGAGAGTCAAACTATACATTTCATGAGCAGCCTTGGAATTACTACTCCATATCATCATGGCTTCCCCAAATATAAGCATTCTCTCCCTGCCCATTGTCTCCAGATCAGTATTATTATGCTAAGAAGAAATACAGCCTTTTCCTTCTCTATAACTTCATCAAGTATAGGACATCTTGTCTGACCCATTAATTAATTTAAAAGGAGAGCTCTTGTTTCACTGATGAACTCTTGATGACCCAGAGGAGCCCAGGAAGTTCTGTGGACAGCAATGAGGAGTGAGAATGGATTTTACTTGAAGTTATTCAGGAGACACAGAGATGGGCATGTGATGGAAAAGGCACCCAAATAGAAAATTCTCCAGTGATTAACCATGGAGAGTACTTTGGATTTTAGTACATCCATTCTGTCCACCACATGCTGTTCCCACTTGCCATGCTTCATTTCAATTCCTGGGTGTTCTTTATTTCCATGGCTGTGGCTTTCCTTCTCTAGGTCTGATCATTTCTCTGCTTTCCCATTCTCATCCATATGTCAGTTATTATTCTTCATTTTGTCATAATGTAAAAGCAGAATTCCATGGGTCAGTGATGAAGTAAATGGGGAGATATGGCTTAATGGGTGCAGAGTTTCTGATTGAGGTCAAGAAAGTATGTTGGTGATTGAATCAAAATATAGTGAATATAATTACTACTAGTGAATGGTAAACTGAAAGTCATAAAAGCATGAATTTTGAATTGAAATTCTGTTACTACAAAAAATTAAAACATATACTTAAATATTGATTTTTAGTTTTTAAATTAATAAAAATAAAAAGCTCTGGCTGGGGGACCAAAGAAGACTCCTTCCTGATTTATTGTCTTGGGACATTGCTTCACTCTACATCAACAAAAACTCAAAGAAGAAGTCAGATTTCCACCTGGAGACTTTCCTTTCTGAGAAACATTCCATATGAGTTGAGAGCCAAGTAGCTACTGAAGGAAGGGTTCAGGTTGAATGGAAGCTGAAATCTTTTATTTGAAATCATCTGAGTACTAATTCAGTCTAGGCCTGACTGAGATTTCCTTGCTTGCTTATTTAGTTACTAAGTTTTGTGTTTATTATATTTTTTTATAAAAACAATATTCCATTAAGTTCAACAATGCAGGGGTCATGGATAACAACTAAATAAAAGGAATGGAAGACCAATTAGAATAAGGAATGTTAGGGATAATGTGAAGCTAGGAAAAGCAGAACATCTGTCCAAGTGGAGGTATCTGCAGTGAAAAGAGGACATTTCTTTTTTATTTTCAAGACAGGGCACATTTGAGCATTCATGTGTATTGATGGGAAAGTTCCAGTAAAATGCAGGTAGATATTTTTTGAAACAAAATATCTGTACAGGATAAATACATTTTCACATTGGCATTCACATGAAGTATGATTTTTAGTACATTCTTTTACTTTTTTAAAAGATACTTTAGATTACATAAATATTACATAAAAAATATAAATTCATAAAAATTCTCATATGCTCCACTCCCACACTTTCCCAAATTAACAACATCCTTCATAAGTGTGATATATTTGTTACAACTGATCAACACATATTGAAACATTGCCACTAACCATGGATTATAGTTTATATAATAGTTTATACTCTGTCCCACATAATTTTCTAATTTATGACAATATATATAATGGCCTGTATCTGTCATCGCAACATCATGTAGGAAAATTCCAATGAACAGAAAATGCCCCCATATTACACCTATTTTCACTCTCTATCCCTTCAGAAACTCTGGTGGCAACTGCTTCAACATCAATGATAAAAGTTCTTCCACGGCTAGAATGAAAAAACGTCTATAGTAGAATAATGGTAAGACTACTTTAGTTCATTGTTCATTTCCTAAATTTGAAGATCTTGGGATGGTGATGCTCACTCTGTCTCTAACTGAAAGGGGGCTTAGATGCCATGGGGCAGATGAATGGGAATATCTTGCTTGCAGTTGCAGACTCTCTGTCTTCCTTGGGATGGATATTGCCCATCGTGATCTCCTTTTTTAGTTTTCCAGAGTGAGACCAATGAACCAGAGAGTAGGGTTTGCAAATCCGCTGAGATTAAGAGCCAAATTGACATAAGAATTGATCAAAGATTTAAGTCTTTAGGGCATACCTATATCAAGTATAATATTAACTATAGGTTCAAATATAAGAGGCAGAAGAGTCATGTGTAGGGAAATCACAAATGAAGCCAACTCTGTCACACTAGGGAGCATAAATTCCAAAGAAAGGCTCCCTGGCAGGGCACCAAACTCCTAAGCTGTTTGCCAGACCTATAATGTCTGGATGTCTCCAGAGCCCTCAGAAGCCCTGTCATTTGAGGCAATATTTACTGTGGCAGTCAATGATATCCTGCTGAGACATGCATAAGCATAACCTCTGGAATGATCTCCTGACTCACTTAGAAATCTCTTAGCCATAAAAACACATTTGTACTTACCATTTTCCCCTTTGGTCAAGTTGTTTTCCTATTACCAAATTGGTGCTTGGTAATAATCATTCAGTGCCAGAGTAGCTCATCCCTGGGGGTCATGTCTCATGATGGGGGGAAGGTAGTGCATTTATATGTTGGGTTTGGCTCAGAGAGAGACCACTTCTGAGTAATTAGGAGTCTTTCAGAAGGTAACTCTTGGGCAATATGTAATACTAGGCAAAGTTTCAATTAAAAAACAAGTTCATGCATACAATAATCAATATCAAAGACCAATTGCAATTATCTGTCCTCCTTCACTAGGTACTGCCCCTGTACTTGGGGGATTCTTACTGTCCCATTGGAGAATTTAGCAGAGCTCCACAGGATGGTAATTTGATAATCTTTGGGTTATTGTGTGGATCTCCACCCACTGTGACAATGCCCCATGAACACACAAACATATTCATATGCCTTTGAGGTATATCCCAGGTGAAACCCCTCTCATGCTTCACCCATCACTGACACCCCACACCAGTGATCCTCCCCTATGGCAGCTGTGAGCCTTCTGTGATCCAAAACCTCCCCATAAATGAATCCAACAAAATAACCAAGTAAAATTAATGAGATAACAAAATAATAACTATAGTTTTAAAAACAACAAATAAATACAAATTTTTTAAAATTTGAAATAATAAAAAAATTATCTTTCATCATTGTAAGATTTGTCATCTCATATGTACAGTGACATTGTATAATCCCACAGTGTCTTATTTTTTTCAGTTTATCTTCAAAGAAGCTTTAGGTTACTGAAATGTCACATAAAGATTATAGGGGATGTGAATATTCTCGCTGATCTGATTTTGTGATAACCAGGGTAGACTAAACATTTGCTATATTAGAAACCATGCACGTGTCTTCAGACCTAGTTTTTCTCCCTAGGTCTGGTTTTTAGAATGCTGGTGATAAACTAAGCCTGATTTATTATATGACCATCCTATATGAGAAAAGACTATAACTCTAAGTATCTTTGGTAACCTTAAGAGATATAGCAGGGGGACGGATGTGGCTCAGGTGGTTGAGCATCCATCTCCCATATGGAGGGACTTGGGTTCAATCCCCAGGACCTCCCAGTAAAAATTAAAAAAAGAAAACTATAGAAGGTGCATGGGCCACCATGCCCAACACGTGGGTGCACCATCAGGCCCCTCAAGCCAGGCAGCAAGATGATGATGTAACAGGAGAGTGAGACAAGGGAAAGCCAAGATGTGAAGCACTGAAAAACCAGGAATTAAGGTGGCACAGGTGATAGGATACCTCTCTCCCACATCAGAGATACCAAGGATCGAATCCCAGTGAAGACTGGGGGAGAAGGATGAGAAGAGAGGGCAGGAAATGGACACAGAGTGCTGCCCAGTGAATGGACACAGAAACAGCAAAAATGGGGAGGGGGAGGGAGTTTAAAAATGGATAAAAATAAATAAATGAATAAATAAATTCTTAAAAAAATATATAAAGGATTCCCACATACCGAACAATCTCCCCCTTTCATGCTCTCCCTTATTTTACATGTGAATGGTACGTTTGGTACAACTGATGTACAATTATTGAAACATTGCTACTAACCATGGTTAATGATTCACATTATGATTTACATTTTGGAACGTACATTTTATAAATTTTGATGAAATTTAAAATGACCTGTATCCATTATTGAGAGATGGTGCAGAACAAGTCTAATGCCAAAAAAATGTCCTATGTTCCATTTATTCCATTCTTCCCTCCTCCTCCCCTTGGGACCTATCGTAACCACTAAGTTTCAGTTTTTGAATAATAAGATTCATAAGTACTTGCAGTAATATGAGGGCTTGACATATTGTTCTGTTTCTTTTATTAGGTACTGCCTATATTCTTGAGAGACTTTTGCCCCTCTATTTGAGAACATAGCAAGCTCCCCAGGATAGGAGTTTAATATTTTCTTGTTTATCCGAAGTGATCTCACCCACTGATGCAACACACTATATCAAGATGAACACTTACATATTCCTTAGAAGCCTCTCTCAGGTGTACCCTGTCATGTATCCCCTGCACATCCTATATCCTACACCAGTAACCTTCCCTTGCCATATTTGCCAAAAGAACATTCCCAACATTGTAGTTTTAACCACAGACCTGAAATCCCCAGGTTTCACCTGCTCCCTCTCCTGACCTTACCCTCAGTTCCATGGATATCCATCCCAACAAGCCCCACACTACACTCCTCACAGACCAAGACTGCCAAACCCAATAATATTAGTGCACCACTGTCACACCCGTCCACTGCACAACTACACCCTTACACCTTATTATAGATTTGCACATATGGGCATTGACTCACAACCCTCTACTCCCTTTCTATCTCCTGTAAATATATCTTCCAGACTATAGATTGGTGAGTCTGCTCAATTTGCTTAATTCACATCAGTAAGGTCATATAATATTTGTCCTTCAGTGTCACAGTTGCTTTACTCAACATAAAGTCTTCAAGATTCATTCATGTTATCCCATGTGTTAATACTTCATTCTTACTTATGGCTGAGTAAGCAAAACCATAAAATGTGGCTGCTGTTGGCCTTTCAGTTTAAGAAATTCCTCAACTCAAGGGCAGATCTTTCTAATCATTAATAATTTCCAACCTTCTTTACACTGCCTTTGAGTCATTCATACATGTTATGTTGTGTGGAGCCTTTGACAATCTTATGGCTAAAAATTAATCTCCACTCTAATGATTAATCAATGTTTGCATTTCATTTATATAATCATGTTTTTTTGTATATAAATTAAACAGAAATGGAGACTAAATAAAGACTGGCCTCTTTTCACATAAGAGAATCTAATGAACATTTTCTAACATAATCCAATGTTCATCAGATTAAAAATATTCCATCATATAAAATTGGCATATTCTATTTACATGCAACCATTTTTAGATTAGGTTTTCTAAATGATGAATAATTATTTGTTAAATTTTAATTTAACTAATTAAATTAAATTGTCCCATCAGTTTTAGGTTTACAAGAAATGTTATGAACAAAGTCGAGTTTCCATACAGCACCCTTGCCATGCAGTTTTCCCTATTTTTCATTAGTATATTTACTCTTTGATCTATCAATGAAAGTCTTGTGGTCAGTGATTAAACTTCTGGGGTTTCTTTGATCATCTTTTTAAAATGTTCATCTGTTTCATGATTTCAATGCTTTTAGAGTGAGCAAGCTGTAAAATCTTATGGTCCTTATGTTTAATTAGGTATCTTCATAATATATTTAAATATTGAATAGAGGAAGTCATCTAGCATTCTATCATGATTTCATTCCTGGCCCCAGCAAATTCTTGCAGATGAATTCAGAATCATCTAGCCATATGCAGGGATAATAGTGGAATTATAATAAGGATTACATTGAAGACGTAAATTAATTTATAAAGATTTGGCATTTTAAAAAAATTCATACTCCAATTGTAGGAACAGGGAATTTCCTCTTGAGATATAAGGACCATTTTGGTAAATGTTATCCAGTGGTGTTTATGAAAAGCATGATTATTTCTTTTTAACAGTATTCTAGGCTTATTTTCATTAAGAATGAGATTTCTCTCTATATCATATGCCTGATATTTCAATTACATTAGGAAATATTTTGAGTTTTTTGGTATTTATTATGAAATAATAGGTGTCTGGATTTTTTTCAAAATCATCTACATTCTCCAAATAATGTATAAATAATATCTCTTCCATTTAATTTCTAACAGCTATTTTCATTTAAAATCTTACTGCATTGGTTTGCTATCCCAGAAAATTTAAGAACGATGGAAAAGTGTGGCAGTGATCTTTTTGTTTCTGATGTGAAAGTGAATATAAGTAGATTTTAAAATTTAATTTGGTGCAAACCAAGATTTAGGATATACAACTTATTGTTATATATATGTGAACTTGAATATATTTAATTCCTAGCTGGGGAGAGATTTTTAAAGTTATGAAAAAGTGCTCAATTAACTATTTAGAAATACTTAAGGTTAAACTGTATCTCTATATTCACAAATACATTTCAAATAAATGTGGAAGAAGTGGAAATATTACCTGTTAGAAGAAATTATAGATGAATATATAGATGTATAAATTTCTATATAGATAGATGTAATTTTAGAAAGGCACAGTCATTTCTGAATATGAAGTCTTTGGTAGAAATAAGAGAGGAAAAAATGAAAAATTGGTCCATAATATAGAAAAACTCAAAGAGAAAATATTCCATGCTGAAAATTATAAGTGCAAAAACTAATCTACATGATACTCTTCATTATGAAATGCAAATTGGTGATTTCTTTTTTGGAGATGAAAAAAAACATTGACTACTAACAACCAGTAAAGGAGAAGTACAAAATGGTATGATTGACAAAAATTGCACCATAGTATTATTGCATGAAAATAAAATTAAAGCAAAATATCATATTCATTGCAATTAAATTTCCTCTTTTAAAATGTAAGATTGTAAAATTCTTTCAGGTGGGAAAAACTAACTCTGTCATAAACTGCTATAAATTAATAATTGGTGTGCTACTGTGGGTTGAAGAAGTTAAATGAGAAAGCAGACCTTTTAAAGATAAACCCATATTTGCCAATAATCAAGGTGAAAAATCTGCAACAGGCTACATTAAATTGTTAAAATTGACCTTTAAGTTGTGATGTTAATCTTGGTTTTTAGATTCATTTTCTTCCAGTATATCTTTCATATTGCAAATGAACACAAATACACTCTAGCCTCAAGAAATAAAAAACTTTAAGTTTGATAATGCTGTTGTTATAAGCTCCACAAAACTAACACAGGCCAAGGAGATGGGAGTAAATCATAAAGGTAAAATCTATAGCTAATATATAGTTAATAGAAGGAAGTAAAATCCTAGAACTGAAGAAGGAATCTCACAGGAAATACTTTGGCAAAAGCCACCAAGCAGAGCAATTAGTCAGAAGCCTATTCAAATGGAAAAAAATAGAGATTGAATAGAAATGCATCAAAGTAAGTTTGAGACAAATGTAAGAAAATCGTACACTTCATAATATAATCTTACTTGTACCCCCTTGTCAAAATTTTAAAATCTCCAGTAAATGAACCCAATTTTGGAAAAGATATGAGTCCAAAATCAATTCAGGATTAAAAAAAAACAAACAGATAAATCACTAAAGGAAGGAATTAAGTAAGCAACAAATACTTTCCTCCCAAAATGGCCTGGCAGGGTCCTGTGGCAAGAACAATAGAAGATTTCCCTTAAAATATTGAAAAAGAAATCAAGACCATGATGCTAATATGATTTACCAGCATGCTGGAATAGCCCACCAGTGCAATGCAAAGAGAAACAGAAACAAGAGATAAAAGTACTGGAAAGGAAATATTTTAAAATTTGCAAGTGACACACTGGCAGCTGAATATCTATTTTTAATGAGTAGGATTCTAGGAGGGTAGTTGATATTCAGCAAATGTGTAAAAGACAGTAGACATTTTGAAATGTGCATTGCAGTGGTAATTTGGACATTCAAAATATTGTGAAACCATCAGATCTATCTAGTTCCAGAACATTTTCACTATCATTGGAGCTCTTTTTTACACTGTTCACAACACTCTTGTCATTCTTAGAACATTGTAAGTATGTGGGTGCCAGAGAGAAAATGCAGTTGTATTCAGATATAATGTTAAAATCTATTAGAAAATAGAGCAGAATAATTACATATATTAATAAAAATATTAAATTCCTGAAATAGAGAATAGAAATCTGTGAATAATAAATGAGAGTAAAAATAGCTATAATCTATTGACTTCACCATTAGGCTAGTGCTGTGTTGTGTGTGATATGGATTAGCTCATTTTGTTCTAATTATCATTGTTTCTATTTAACAGATGGTAATGTATTTACAGTGGTTTAACAATTACAATAATGAACATTTATAGTTGGTCAGTAGGTTTTAGATACTTAATAATTTAGTCTTCAAAATCACCATTAAGCCCATTACAAAATTGAAGATTGGAGTAGAGGAATATTAAATAACTGAATATTAGAAGACATGTGAGAAATTTGCAAGTGCTGACTTCACTGGGACCCAGTAAATAGTTTTTGAGCAAATGAATTAATGAGTGAGTGAGATTTTGTCGATAATTGATTCAGGAGGATCCCCGAGTGGATAGAATGGAGGACATTTAATGATTACAGAAAAATGTCTAAGATACCTGGATAAGAAACATTTGATAGATGTGGAGACTGAAGAGAAGTCCAGTTTTCATAAAGAGAGACACTTAGAATTGTCTTCTAGACGAGAGAGGGAGAGGACATGGTAGACCAGGCTGTGCAACTGTGTGCAATCTTTAAGTGGATGAACTCGGCTTTGTGTTAAACTTATTTGTCCCATCAGAGATCAGGTTTGGAGATCTTTGCCTGTCTCCATACCAGTTCCTTACAGCAGATGCTCAAATGGCCTACTTTGAGCTTCATTTTTCCCTGAGTTTTTCTTTCCTGAGTGATGAAGCATCAGCTCAAATTCAAAGAAGAACAAGAAGGTGGTTACAGGTATTCTCTATAAAAGCACAGTAGAATTCTCTTCTTCTTGGTACCCTTAAGCTGTAGGTGAGAGGAGGAGTGGCCATATTTACCATTTCTGGGTCCTAAAAAAGTTTATCTTCCCAGATAACCATTAAAGTAATCATCCCATTCTTATGCTAATATCTGAGCAATTTGGTTCCCATGCGTGAAGTGTCCAAAATAGAAATGAACTTCTTTTCTGCTAATTTTGCTGCTTGGGAGGACCTTGGATGCCACATACCTTTATCCTCTCCTTTGGGAGGACTTCCACCATGTTTTTTTTATTTATTTATTTTCATCTCTGGCTCTGACCTTCACCATTCATTGATCTCATCAAGGAACATTTACTCAACATTTGAGATAGATTTTCTTTGCCTATCAAATACATTTAAGTATACTTCTGGTTTTGATATCCTGGGTTACGAGTATACGGTATTTTTAAATACAAAGCTTAATGGTGCACAATACTCACTTCCACTTTATCATAGTTTTCAGTATATGTTAAGCCCTCAATGTTATTGCAAGTAACTATGAATCTTGTCCTTCAAGGAGAGAAGCCTGGTGGGAGGAATAGAACAGATGGAAGAGGGGATACTTAAGGGGTAATGGAAGTGTTCTGCATGATCTTGCAAGGTTGGATACAGGCCATGATAAATTTCAGCAAATAATTGTAAAAGTGTATTGTCTATAATGCAAACCATAATGCAATCCATTGACCAAGGTTAGCAGCTATGCTTCAACTTTTGTACATCAGTTGTAACAAATGTACCATCCACACATAAAAAGGTTATCAATATGGGAAGGGGAAAAAGGGGGAGGATGTAGGGTATATGGGAGTCCCCTGTATTCTGTATGTGACTTTACTGAGACCTAAAACTTCTTTGAAGACAAAAAGAAAAAAAGTAAGACACTGGGGAAGAAATGGAAGAAAATGTCACTGTACATACAGGATGGCAGATATTGCAGTGATGAAAGGCAAAACATCAAAAAAAGTTTTTTAATATTTTTCATTATTTGTTTAATATCCCAATTTTGCAATTTTAATTGTTTTAGTTTTTCTAAATTATTGTGTTATTTTATTTCTTATGTTTAAAAGTATCATTATTATTTCATTTTCTTATTAATTGTGTTTGGCTATATTCTTGGCTTCGTTTTGAAGAGGTTTTGGACCACAGAAGCATTGCAGTGGTGGCAGTGGAGAATCATTGATGTGGGGTGTCAGTGATGGGAGATACATGGGAGGAAGTTCACCTGGGGATACATATAAAGTATATAAATGTTTTGAAATGTTCATGGGGCATTGCCACAGTGGGTAGAGATTCACAAAATAACCAAAAAAGTGTTGAATTCCAATCCTGGGGAGCTCTGCCACATTCTATAATGGAACAGCAACAATCACCTGAGTACAGGGGCAATGATTAGTGAAGAAGGATGGTCCATTGATGCATTCTTGATATTGATTACTATACTTATGAGCCTTTGCTCTTGAAATTTCATCATAGCTTAGTTTTGTAAGGTGCCTAAGAGTTGCCTCCTGAGAACTTCCATGTTGCTCAAATGTGGCCTCTCCCTAAGCGAAACTCAGCATACAAATGTATTACCATAACCCCAGTGTGGGACATGACTTCCAAGGATGAGAATTTCTGACACCAAGAGAATACTACCAAGCACCAACTAGCAATGCAACCAGAAAAAGACCTCGAATAAAAGGGGGAAAAGGTAAAGACAAATGAGTTTATATGGCTAGGAGACTTCAAAGTGAGTTGGGAAGTCATCCCAGAGGTAATACTTATGCATGCAGACAGCGAGGTTCTACAGTCATGGCAGAGAGCTCCAGAGTTTGGTGCCTTGCCAGTTGGTCCTATTTTGGAGTTTGTGCTCTCAAGTGTAACAGAGTTGGACTCAGTTGCAACTTCTCTACACATGCCTCTTCTCTCCCTTCTATTTGAACTGGTGTTTGGTGCTGGAGTTGGTGGGTGTACATTAAAAGAGACTTCAATATTTGAGCTGGCCATGTGCCAGCTGGGCCCTGAACTTCAGCAGAGTTGCAACACCTACTCTCCATTTCATTGAGCCCACCCAGGACAACTAATATGGAAGTGAGGATGTATAACCAACATACCAAGAAACTGAGAGTCCACAACTGCAAGCAAGAAAGTCCCATTCATCAGCTGTATGGAATCAAAGACCCCTTTCAATTAGAGGTGGATTGGGCACCATCATCCCGGAATCTTCAAGATTGTGGAATAAAATATGAACTAGAGTGTACTTACAGGTATTCTACTACAGACTTCTTGTGATTCTAGCAATGGAAGAAATTATATCATTGAAGTGGAGACAGTGGTTACAGGAGGTGTTGAAAGCATGGAGAGGGAAAAACAGGTGTAATGTGGGGGCACTTTGAGGACTTGAAACAGTTATGAATGAGATTGCAATGACAGAAAAAGGCCATTATATATCCTGCCATAACCTACAAAATTGAGTGGGAGAGAGTTAAACTACAATGTAAACTATAATCCATCTTAGTGGCAATGCTCCAAAATGAGTTCATCAATTGCAATTAGTGTACCACACTAATGAAAGAAGTTGTTAATATAGGGGAAAAGTAGGAGGTGTGGGGAGTTGGGCATATGGGAATCCCTTATATTTTTTATGTAACATTTTATGTAACCTAAGTATCTTATAGAAAAAATAAAATAAATATTAAAAAAATAAAAGTAATATAGCAGCAAAAAAATTCTTAATGGTGCTGTCACTGTCTTTTTGTATACACTTCGAAATTCACCACATTCTTTTTACTTTAGTCAGATGGTCCAACTTGCATATTCTGACACCTTCACCAATGTTATAGTGATGTACTTTGGAGCTAGACTGGTACCTGGTGTACCACTCACTGGGATTCTTTACTATTATTTTAATATTGTGTCCTCTATATGTATAATCTCATTCAGCTTGGGGAAAGAATGAAGCATTTTCAAATTATGTGTCTTACTTTTCACTTGTTTCCTTATTTTTCTGTGTAAAAAAAGTTGAGGTCATGAGTTCTTTGCTGTGCATGTGCATGTGTACTACTCTAGGTGATGTACCCCATGGAAACACCTTTGCTGAACCCCATCATGTACTATCTGAGGAATAAAGACATAAAAGGTCTCTGAGGAAATCCTGTGCAATCTGTACAAGGGTCATTTTTCTTCAGGCTGAAATAATTGTCTTTGATTACAGAGCCCTAATCCTCAGAAACTGAAATTGTGACTCTGTAAATACTCCATGGAACCAAACCCTACCTTCAGCAAATATGAACTTGAATATTATGAATTAAACAATTCAATCATATATTATATTACTAAAGTAACAATTTGTTTTTGGATAATTTATCTACACATTAAGTAATGAATTTTGGCACCTATATTTCTAGGCATTTATGCAATGAGTGTAAGACTGGATGACATGTTCTATATTATTTTATTGGTAAGTAATAAGATCCTTTCTGCTCCTCTATACAAAATTCTGTCCCTTTATCACATTTTGTCATATATTGTAAAGACCATATCAATGAACAGTCTATTTATTAAATTTGTTAGCCATTTTTGGCATTTATGTTCAAAACCATACTCAATACTCATGATCAAAGGATGGCATATATAGAGCTTAAAATTCTGTGCAATAATTCTTCATTGAATGGAAGGTTCTGAGTAAGGTAATGAGGTATTCTTTCATAAACTTGCATGTTCTTCTAACATCTCCTGTTAATGTGGAAAGTACTCTCAAAGTTATTCACATTTAATTTTTAGTTATACAAAGTGTTCTTGAATAACAGAATGATCATTAAAGCTGTCCTCCAATATCTGAAAAAATACTCAAAGTGAGAAGTAGTCAATTATTCTTAATGCCCTCAGTTCAGCTCACATTAATTATTGCATCAGTTAGCTACAGCTGCATATAAAGCAATCCCCCCAAAAAGTACAAGATAATGTAGCTGACTCTATTCTGTTAAGTTGTGCTGATCTCTACAGAGGTCTTCAACAGTCTGCAGTCAGCTGGCAAGTTTCTGCATCTTCTAGCTTGGCTTTCTTACATGTTTGAATATTTTTGGAATTTGCTAGTCCAAGGTGACCTTGGATGAGACAACTGGCATTTCTTCCAGCTTGCTTTACTCTTTTTCATACCATCTAAAGGCTTTGTAGCCTGATTTGGGGAGTTGGTGGAGGGTGTGCTCCACGGAGAAGTTTTTGAGTTTTTTCCATGAAATCATAAATTATTGCCCTGTTCAGGTCATATTTGATATTGGAAATTTGTATGAATTTCATTAATTGGTTGTCTCAATTCCTGTTTCTCATCTGCATTTTTGATACATTCCTACACATGGGTCATTTTTTCTATTTGCTTAGTATGGCTTGTAATTTTTACCTGACGTCTATACATGTGATTATGGAGGTGAATTTATTCTGATGTTCAATTTCTCCCTCTTTCATAGGGTTTAGTGGTGGGAGGCTGTAGGATACTGCTTTTTTTAAATTATTTTTTCAATCTGTTCTGGGTCTTAAGGATTTTCCTTTTTTTTTGTTCAAATATGGACCCTGGACCCAGTAATGGGTTGCAGACCCGCTTCTAAGGGCCTTGGGGATGGAGGTTGTAAAGGCTGGAAAAATCCATTCTTACATATTTACTTTTAATTCCCTCACATGGACTTCTTTTATTAGTCAGCAGATGGTGATACTCGGGAGCCCTCACCTTTTAAAGACTGGTCTGAGTGTGTTCACTGGGCCTAATGCAGCAGCAGCAGCTCCTGGAGGTGGGGAAAAAGAGAAGCCAGTCAAAGGTCACATTTGAAATGAAAATAACAAAAACACTGGGAAAAGGAAGGACTTAGAGGCATTAAGTGCAGTCATTTGGCAGGACTTGGCCCCTTTATTGTATAGGAAGGTTGAGGAGACATGAGGGAACTTGGGACTCCAGGGTCATCAGCAGGGACCTCATGAATTGATCAAAGGTCTATCCCCACTTCTTTTGAAGGTTTCATGACCACTTAGCTCTATCTTATGCATAATAACGTATTGAATTTCTTTATGTGGTTCCCCTATGGCATGTTTTGGATTTTGCCTCATTCTAGTAGATTTATTTTGGAGGCCTTCTAATATATCAAGCCATTCCTTCATGTGCAGTAGACATCAAAGAAAAAAGTACAATATCATTGTGTGATTATTACAAAATATACATGGCATCTATTTTTTTTATCCCCTTGGAGCTCATTTCTTAGTGGAAAACATTACAATAATTCTAAAGTGTATCAAGAACATTTTACTTATGTATAGGGAATTTACTTATGGATATAATTCAGCTTCTAGTAACAGAAAACCAACCAAAAAAAGTGACATAAAGAAATTTTGTTGTATTTATCCACACATGGCATGTCTAATGTTAGTCAGTCTAGAGATGGTATGGCAGCTCAGAAAAGTTGTTTAGTTGTTAAATCTCCTTTTATTTTTATTATTTATTTATGGACTTATATATATTTAGGAGGTACTGAGGATTGAACTGAGAACCTTATTCATGGGAAACAGTTGCTCAACCAATGAGGTATACTTGTTCCCATATCCTTTTATTTTTGAATAGCTACAGCACTTATAGACACAAAAGTCATATGATATTCAGGAAGAATGGAAATTAAAGATGGAGTACAAAGTGATGTGCAAGATGAGACTTTAAAAATTCCTATTTTTTATTATAATACAAATAAGAAGTATCATATCACAAGCTCAATGAATTTTCAAAAACTGTTTATAATCCATTGAACCAGAATCCAAACCTGAACAGAACATGGCCAGTCCCCAAGGATCTTCACTTTGTCATAGGCAATTTATACAATAAATGGAATGTTATTCAGCAGTTTCTGACACTTGCTACAATACGGAAAAACATTGAATACATCATGTTGAGAGGAATAAGAAAGGCATGAAAAAACACATATGGTATGTTCTTGCTTATATGAAATACATAGAAGTTGATAGTAAATCATGTTACCAGGGACTGAGGTGTGGAATGGTTATTGCTTAATATGTATGGTTTTCTGTTTCAGGTGATGAAACAGTTTAGGTAAATGTTGTTGATTGTAGCCCCATGTTGTACAAAAAACATCACCAGTGAATTGTATACTTGGATATGGTTAAAATGTAAATTTTGAGCTCTATTTATGTTACTACAATGTAAACTTTTAAAAATATATATATAAGTTTTTATTTATTGTTTAGTTTTAAATTTATAGAAATATTAACAGATCTCTTAATGAAATAATTTGAGCACCACACAAGGATATGCAGGAAAAAGAAATGGGGAGGCTCAGGCCATGGTGTGTAAGAAGGTCTAAATACTTTCCTTATAATGAACAAACATTTTAAAAATAAGGGACAAAAACACAGGTGGTAATTGTTGTTACAAGCACAAAATTCCTAAATGTTTTGGCAAAGTGTCATCAAGTAAAAGAATGTAGCACTTTGGTTTCCATGGTTTTATATCTAATGGATAGAATCCCCATCTTTATTGAAAAGGAGAATAGTAAATTTCTAGAGGTAAGGTCAAGGGTTGTATCCTCACACCATGTCAGAGCTTTGGAGATCTAAGGGACATAGACCAAGTGGGCAAAGCAGTCTTAAATTTTGGAACACCTTTAAGTCAATGGATGGGGTATTTGCTAGGATATTACATCTGTGGAAGACAGGGGAGTTCATAGAGGAGAAATCATAGAAATGAGATTAACCTGACCTGGAACTGGATAGCTGGGTACAGAGAATCAGTCATAAACATTTCCTTTCTGTTAGGCCAGTGTACCAGAGGGAAATGATGCTCATGACAAGGAAATGTGTTAATGATGGCTTTAATGAAGTTCTAAATACCTCCTCTGCTGATTTCTTTCATCCTGGGTAAGCCTGGGCTGGATGGGACATGCTGATTTCCTTGGGAGCCCCAACTCTGGCTGGGAGACTGATGCCAGAATCCTTCTTGCAGTCTTGATGGTGAAAGAGCTTAATTTCTTTCACCTGCCACCCAGGAAGTACTACGTACTTCCACAGGGAGACCTTCTTCTCAGAGACAAAACTTTGTTGAGTCTGTAAGCTCAGTAAAATTTGCAGTTAAAGTTTCAGGTGTATAGGAAGCCAAGAGTTTTTCCCTGAGGTCATCTGAGAGACAGTCCAGCCTAGTCCGGTGCTGAGAAGTCATCGTGCTTGTTTTCCCTGCTACTATAATTAATGAATGTATATATTTATTATGTTTGAAAAGGAGGTGTCCAGTATGCAGGGATCCTTTTTGCCAACTAGTGATTAGTTTGGAAGGACAATTAAAAGGGGTAATGAGTGGGATAAAGCAGTTCCAAGAAAAGCAGAACATCTATCCATGGAGGCTTGCACTAAATAGGAGTAGAGAAAAATGGGTTATTAGCAGTGGAGGATTTTGTACAAGTAAGGGTTTTTTCTTAAGAGTGCTTTATTTGAGTATGTTTCTCTATTGATGGCAAAGGTCCTGTACAATGGAGGCAGATTTTACCCTGCTCAGCATTTCCAAAGACAAACACTCCCATAGTAGGTATTACATGAGGAAAGGTCACTTTTAATTAATAACTGTCAAAATGATATATTAAAAACTTTACTTGGAAATCATTCTTTTTTTGCTTCAGTTACATTAATATGAGTTTTTTAGCCATATAGTTTGTCCATTGCAGGCAAATGTTTATTCATGTCTTGGTCTATGTACTGGGGCCTGAGTGTTTCAATAGTTGCTTTGATTGCAATCTTTCAAATACAAACCTAGAGGATTTCCTTTTCCTTTTCTTTCTTTCTTTAATATCTTAGCTGTTTGCTTTGTAATTATTTTATGTATATGTAGGAGTATTTAGGAGCATTGTTTCAATGTTTGTGTGTTCAAATCAATCTTTAAGTGTCACATTTATTTTTCTTCCATTGCCTTTCAAACTTAGAAAGCCCTGCTTCCTTTGACTAATGATTAATAATTATTGTTTTATATATATTTTGTTAATCATTAAAAATGATTGATATTTTATATGTATTGCCCTCCAAGTTTCATACTCTGTTTCCTTTATTGTACTCTTTGTCTTTTGTGGTTAGATCTATTATCTATTTCTATTTTTGCATCACCTTTTGCCATTACCGCAAAGCATTTTCCTTTATCATTTCACAACAGGTCACCTTTTCTGCTTTATAATCAAGAGGGTTGCATAGACTGTGATTATTCAGAAGCTTCCTAAGGTACCGAAAATGTGATGTGGGTTTGGGGACTTACTTGGTGAGAATGAGACATTTGAAAGTTAGAAGAAAGATCAGCCTCATTATATCACCTGTCATAGCCATTCATTCACTTACAGGAAGGAACCATGCTAAGCATTTCACAGATATTATTTTCACATCTTCCCTAATTCATAAGGATGGATACCAAAATCACATCTAAATAGGTGACTGTATTAAGAATTAAAATGGTTGGTTCCTATCTAATTTCAACAGCTAATGTAATGGGAGATCTGAGCTTCAAAATCAATTTTGTACATTTCCAATTTTTTTTGGATTTAATATCTTTTAACAATCTTCTACCCCTTCCCATAAAATTCCCCAACATTTGTGATATTTATTATATTTCCTTTGTTGAAAAATTGGTTTGTTCTCTTTGCTCATTATACTCTTGGTCTGTTCAATCTCTATGGTGTCTTGACATATCACTACTTTTATTTTGGATAAACTGTTTTTGCTCTTTTATTAGTTTTTCTAGGTATCACAACATATTATCAGGATTGGAATCCTACCAAAACCAAAAAAAGTTTCTTTATCACAGTGGTGATTTGAGATTATAATTCTTCTTTCCATCAGGTACATTGCATTTCTCTCTTTCCACTTAAGTAGAAGATTTTTATGTTTATTTAAACCCAGGGTAGAAAATTGCCATACCAAAATAAAGGCCCTAGTTTTCATATGCAAAGAACCTCATGAGTTGGAAGTTCTCGGCACCATTTCTGAATATTTTGAGGAAATAATTCGATGGCCATTTGAACTGTACTCACCTGTGGCCTATTCAGGTTTTCTGGGGGTGAGAAGAGGATGCAGTCAACACAGTACTAGAAGAAAATTTTGTGATGTGTGTGTGTGTGGTCTCTCTCTGTGTATGTTTGTTTGTGTGTGTGTTTGTGTCTGTGTGTTGGTCTTTATCTGTGTGTTTGTGTTTTTGTATGTCCATCTCTGTGTGTGCCTGTGTGTCTGTGTATTTCTGTGCCTGTGTGTCATTGTGTGTTTGCAGGTGTGTATGTTTATGTTCTTTCTTTCTGTGTGTGCTTGTATTTGAATATGTATGCATATCTGTGTGTGCCTGTGTGTATGTCTATGTGTGTGCCTATTTGTGTTTGTGAATGTCTGTCTCTGTGTGTCTCAAAGCTTGTGTGTCTTTCTGTGTCTTTCTGTGTATTTTTGTATGTCAATGTGTGTCCATCTCTGTGTGCTTATGTGTGTGTAGTCTGTGTGTGTCTTTGCATTTAGCTGTGTGTGTCTCCTTTCATGTGTGCTTGTGTGTGTGTCTCTTTGAGTGGGTATATGTGTATTTGGTGGTTTACACAACCATGAGAGCAAAGGTATTCAATTCATAAATTCTAATAACTATCTTCTGTAATACAGGGTATGGACCCAAATCTACCCATGGAAACAAGCGAGGTTCCATTTCATTTCTAGGGTTGATAAAATCTACTATCAATAAAGGAGACCACCTTCAGTAAGTTGAGGAATATCCTTATCCAATCAGTTGGGGGTCTTCAAGGGAGAAGTGTGGATTCCAGCAGTCAGAAAGAAAAATTTCTATCTCTATTCCAGACACCCTGCTTCTCCTGGGGAATCTGAAGTCACCTTAATCTAGTTTCTATCTTGTGGTCTGCTCTATGGAACTTGGGTTTGCAAATACCATAGCAGTATAAGCAAAATTGTATGCAAATACAGACACACACACACACACACACAGTATCTGGTTCTTTTTTCTGGGGAATCCTAATAGAGATTTGATACCAGGAGTGCTTTTTGTGAAACAGCAAGATAAGGATGAGATTTCCGAGTTTGTTCAGGGGTTTTAAAATGTTTTTCTCAGCTGATTTGATTAAGCAAGAGTAATGACTCTATTTTCAATGATCAAGAATGTATTGATAGTCCATAACATGAAATAACAGTAGAGATTCATGAAATATCACCATTGGATATTGTAACTCAAATGCTCATGAGAGGCAAGCCTCTGGGTGACAGATTATTTCCTATTTTAATGAGTTTGTGAAGTTAAAAATGATAAAATCTGGTTGTTATTAAATAAAATTGTAAAAGATTATGCTCAGGCTTTTGAATTTGCATCTTAAGCACTACCTGAAGGACATGAAAGTTGCTATGTGCTCTCTTCAGAGAACTTGTAGTTTTTGTAGCTGCAAGGTTGAGAATTCTGAAAATCAGGTGCATAGTAGCACAGAGTTGAGGGGCCAAATTGCAATGCAAATTGAGTTACCTAATTGCAGGATGATTAAAGACAGGGCATTCATCAGGAAGGAATGGGATCTTGAAAATTGGAATGAGGCCATATGTGTGATAGTGATGAAGATGGGGATATTGACCCTAGATTCTGCTCAATTTCTTTGTCAGATAAACTCATAATGTTCTGCTCTGAGGAATCAGTTACCTGACCTCCAGTATGCCCTGAGGAATCAGACTTCCCATTCACAGCTGAAGAGATTAACCATGTTTCACAAGATGTAACTGTATTGGAATGCCCTGAGTAGTTGGCTTGCAAGACAAAGCTAATTCCAACCATGACCTACCCCAATTTCCCCTCTTTTATTCCACAACTATAACTTTCTTGAAGTTCCAACAGGTGCCAAAAGTTGAGATACAATTGTGACCTATGGGTAGGTGTGCTGCGCTCCAAAAGAATGGCAAGAGTTTTCAAATGTACAGACAGAATTCAGGTAAATATGTGTGGGAATGTATATGAAGGAGGCAGAATAATGGGCAAAGGAAGAAAAATTGGCATCAGGCTGAATTTATTGATATGGACCCACTAAGCAGAGATTCTGGACTGAACTATGTAACTACATGGGTTAGAAGGGCTGTATCAGTTTATTCACTTGATTGGCTGAGGCATTGACTAGTGGCCTACATTGTGACATTGAAATACAAGAACTGCCCTAGTAAAATGTAGATGCAGGGAACCAAAGACTTAGAGAGATTGGATTGTTGGCTTGAATTCATCATGTTAGACCTGCTCATATACCCAAGGATATACAGGGGACACGCATTTCACAATTGGGAGGAAAAATTGTGAGCGCATCTCCATCATCCCTAACCCTGAAAACTCCTGTGCTCACTTTCTTCTGTATATCAGAAATTAGTGTGGGAATTTCTATAACAGAATTTGGAAAAACATATGGAAAATTGCATTCTCAGTGACAGAAGCCAAATGACAGCACTTAATTGCCAAATATAAGGTGGGTGTGGCTACCCAGATGGACAACAAATTAAAAAGCTGTAATCAGAATTGTCTGAGTCACAGACATATGGAATTGGCTAGTTGAACTTGGGGTACCTAGAAGTGAAATGGATGGCCAGTCTACTAGATTCAGACTTGATATATATATACGGAGAATTATTCTAGGATAAGTTAACAAAAGCCTAACGTGAATCAAACACACTCATGACAAAATCATGGCTCCTCAATCTATTCCAAGACTTGGGACAGCTTACAGGCTCAGAACTCCTTATAACATGTGAAGTCCTAGAGACATGGGGATCAAGCCTGTCTTTTAAAATTTTATACTTTTAATCTTCTAGTCAAAAATTTTATACTTTTAATCTTCTAGCATCCCCAAATACACAAATAGCCCTTCACCTAGGTGATTGTATGTTGGGGATACAGAAATGTTCGGATGTTTGGGTATATTGGACTCTGTCTCTAAACTAAAATGAATTTTAGAAGACCCAAAATGTCACAGTGATCCCATAGTAAATGTAAGGGCTAATGGAGGTCAGGTGATCACTGGAATTTCAGCTCAGGTCCATCTCAACAGTGACTGCAGTGGATTACCAATACCATTCTGTGATTATTTCCTTAGGTCCAGAATGTAATAGCCATACTCAGCAACAAGTGGAATCTTCACACTGGCTCACTTACCTGTGGAATTAGGGCTATTATGGCAGGAAAGGCCAACTGGAAGCCACTAGAACTGCCTCTAATAAGCAAAATAGTGAAACAAAGCAATATTGTGCTCCTGGAAGGACTGCAGAGGTCAGTGCCACCATGAAGGACTTGAAGGATTCAGGAGTAGTGATTCTCACAACCACCCCTTCAACTCTCCTATTTGACTAGTACAGAAAACAAATGGAACCTGGAGGATGACAGTGGATAATGGTAAAGTTAACCAGGTGCTGAATACCATTGCAGCTGCTGTTCCATACATGGTATCATTTCTTGAGGAAATTAATGAATCCCTGGTACCTAGTGTGGCAGGTTGAATTATGTACCCCATAAAAACATGTTTTTAATCTTAATCAATTCCTGTGGGTGTGAATCCATAGTAAATAGGATCATTGAAAGATATTAATTTTATATAATATGCAGCCAACTGAATTAGGATGGGTCTTTATCTTATTACTAGAGTTATTACAGAGAAGGCCACAGAGGGTACATGGCAGGAAAAAGCTGGAGGACAATGGAACTGGGATATAAAAAAGATAATACCTTTATGAGTATGGATATTTGAGAAAAAAGCCAAGGACTTATAGAGAACTTGCAGCCAGCCCTAGAAATTCACAGTCTTCCAGGACAAAAGTTTTGCCTTGCTGATACATTGACTTTGGACTTTTCCTAGCTTCATAACAAATGAAATATTGGAATGGGCACATGTTCATGGAATTCACATTCTTACCATCTTCCCCATCACCTTGAAGCAACTGGATTGATAAGATATTAGAATGGCCTTTGGAACAGTCAATTATTCTGGTAGCTGGGGGCAATACCTTGCAGTGCTGGACAATATTCTCCAGGAGGCTCTTATTCAGCAGCCAATCTATGGTGCTGTTTCTGCCACAGGCAGAATTGACAGGTCCAGGAAATAAGGTAGAGAAATGGGAGTATCACCACTGCATATATTACCCTTATTACTTCATTAGAAACATTTGTTTCCTGTATCTTTGACCTTATGCTTTGCTGGTCTGGCAGTCTCCTTTCCAAAATGAAGAGTGCTCCCACCAGGAGACCCAACAATGTTTTCACTGAATTGGAGGATAAGATAGCCAATGGACTACTTTGTGCTGCTCATTCCTCTAAATCAACTGGAAAAAAGGGAGTTAAGTACTACATGTACAGAATGATCCTACATGCATTATAGGGTACCTTTTAATGCTAACATGTCCTGTGGTTAATGTCATTGGAGAACTGCAACAACTCATCCCAGACAGACTACTAATAGAGCAGCTTTCTCAGAATTGAAGAATTGAATCACTAAACCAGGCAAATAGCCATGACCAGCTAGGTGCTTGTGGAGGGTAGAGAAAATAAGGAATGGTTAAAAGAAGGAGATAGTTTTAAATATGAACTAGGACCACATAACCAGTTGCAAAAATAGGGAGTTATTTCTACCTTGCTTTGTTATTGGTATGTTTTTACATACACATAAAGCAAATATATTTGTTTTCTCAGAAGTCTTGTCATCCAGTCAATGAAGCCTTAAAGGGGATGCTGAGGATTTCATTAATCACAAAACAACATATCTATCTCTACTTCAGTCATCCATCTACTCCTAGGGATTTCATCATCACATCCATTGGAATTTCCAATGTGCAGCTTTTTTGGGAGAATTCAACATTACCTTCATTGAGTTTCTGACTTGTCTACCATATAGAATTCAGACTCACCATTCCATATGTTCTCATGAGGCTAATACTAATATAAATTTCTTAATATTTACATATATATGTATATGCATGTATATACTGTCAATCGATATCTTTCTATCTATCTATCTATATATATATATCTCCTGCTAGTTCAATTACTCTGGTGAACACTACTAATAAACCTTTGCCAGCAACTTAATAAAGTCCAAAAAGTACAACACACAGATAAGAGGCTTTCTATGTCTTGAAGTTTCATCAGTGGGGTTTCCCTTGTTCTTAAACTTTCTTGACACCATATCTCATCCCACTCCCTTTTACTACTTGCCTGCCACTCTACCTTTCTTATTGACCTCGAACATCCAATAAACCCTTTCCTTAGGGCCTTTATCCTTGACACTCCCACGGCTGGTCATAAATGTCTGATATCCTTGTGACTTTTGCCTTCTGTGTTGAGGTGTCTTCAGATGTTTCCCTGTCTTCTGGCCTTGCCTGAACATTGAGTACCCCTTCTGAAGCTCTCAATTTTACCTGCTTTCATTTCATTTTAGCAGTTTTCACCATGTGATATGTTATATGGGTATGATTTTATTTGCTTAATTTCTTTCTCCAACATCAGATTGCAGGTAGCTATTGTTTTCAGCATAATAAACCCATTGCCTAGTCAGTGCCCACAGCATAGATGGACTGAATATTCATTCCAAAGATGAATGAAAGAATTTCCATAAAAATTGTACAATGCATGACTGATTGGATAAAAATTTGAAAGTAAGCAAGAATTTGCTAATCAAAGTTGGCTCTCTGTTTAGATTTAATAAACAAATCCATAAATTAATGTCCTGACTCTAACATACATATTATATATAGGTAAGTAATGTTTGTTTGTAGGAAAATTAGTCATTTTATTTTTCTCTTTCCCGTTAGTCACATCAAGCACATGAGACCTGGAAATCATACAGGAATTTCAGAATTACTCCTTTGGGGAATTTCAGAAGAACTAGAATTGAAGTCCTTCCTCTTGGACCTCTTTCTGTCCATGTACCTGAACATTGTCTATCAGTAACCTGCTCATTATTCTGGCCACCATCACTGACTCCCGCCTCCATACACCCATATATTTCTCCCTGTCCAAACTGTCCCTTATAGACATCTCTTTAAGCAACACCACAATGCCAAAGATGCTGGTGAACATACAGACACAGATAAGAGTCATAACCTAGTCAGGCTGTCTCACCCAGATGCACTTCTTTGTGCTCTTTTCAGGGTTGGATGATATCCTCATGGCTGTGATGGCCTATGACCACTTCATGGCCATCTGTTACCCCTTGACTACATGACCATCACGAACTCCTACCTCTGTAGACTGCTAGATCTTGGTCCTGGACCATGAGTGTCCTGCATTCCTTGTTACAAAGCTTAATGGCATTGTGGCTGCCCTGTCCTAAACACTTGGAACTCTGCAACTTTTTCTGTGCCTTGATCACATGAGCCAGCCTTCCTGTTCTTACAACTTCCTAAATAAAATAGTGATGTATTTTGCAGTTGGGATGCTGGTTTTTGGTCCTGTCACTGCTATCATTTACTCTTATTCACAGATTTTTTACTCTGTATATACAATATTCTCAGTTCAGGGGATGTATAAACATTTTCCACCTGTACCTCTCAACTCTCAGTTGTATCTTTATTCTATGGTACCATCCTAGGAGTGTATCTTAGTTCCATTGCATCACCAAATGCTCACTCAACTGAAACAGTCTTGGTGATATGTACTGTGGTCACACCCATGCTGAACCACTTTATCTACAGTATGAGGAATAAAGAAATGATGAGGGCTCTGAAAAGGTTCTTCAAGATGGAAGTCTTCAAATGTCATTTCTTCTGGGGCATAGGCAGTACCTGTCATTACAGGCCTCAAAGCCTCAGTACAGAGGCTCTGATCATTTCATGGAACAGGAACCTGTCCTAAATTCAGATATAACCTTAAATATGATTAAGAAAAACTTTAAATCATAGTTTGCACTACCATAGAAAAGAATTGTGTTTTTTATCTTTATTTTTAAAGAACTTTTAGAAAACAGTAAAGTTACATAGAAAATACAGGGGATTAACATGGCACTATTTGCATCTGGGGTGGAGTAGGGGGATGTGGTGTCCACTCCAAAGCTTAACATCCCCCCAAAAGAGAAAATAATAAAGGAAAGGGATAAAATAATAACAAATGGGGATTTTGATTAAAAGGTATAGGAGTGCTTTGTACTAGTCTAAAAGTTGGAAATAATTTTAAAATAAAAATTTCTCAAAAAATTTAAAGGTGATATAATAATTCATTAAAAATGGAAAATACAGGGGTTTACCATACACTCCACCCCCTCCTCCTCACATTTTATTAGTGTGATATTTTTCTTACAATTGGGGAAAAAATATTGAAGCATTGCTACTAACCATGGTGCTATAGTTTACCTTATAGTTTACACTTTGCACTACACATTTTTATAGGTTTTAACAAAATGTAAAATTGTCTGTATCTATCATTGCAATGCCATGCAAAAGAATTCAATGTCCCCAAAATGCCCCATGTTACACCTATTCTTTCCTCTCCCTAACCTCAAAATCTCTGGTGACTGCTGAAAGAATTGCATTTGATTATTATCATCTACTCAATGAAGAAATCTAGGTGTTCATATGCAATGAAATATATAGATTGGGGTACAAGACAGGGATGCACATTTCACATAATTTATTTCACAAAATATGTGACTCTTTCCATTTCTTTAAGAAAAATGTCTACCCTTTCTACACATTTTTCCTAAACATTAAAGGGTATGTAAGTGAAAAAATATAAATATATATATTTACTAAATCATCAGATATGTTATCTCCTTGATCTCACTTCACAAAAAAAAATGTTTTCAACAAAAATATTACTCACATGGAAAAGTATATTATAAGCATTCAGCTTGCTGAATTTTTACAAAATGAATATCCCTGTAAACCACAACTTTAGAATCTCCCACATGTCTGTTCTTTTCTAGACATCATCCCAATATTTGGAAAACCAACCTCGTAAATCTAACTTACAGGTTAATTTTGATTATTTGTGTAATATATAAAAATCAATTATAATTTACATTATTAATCTTTGTAAGCTTATTTCCCTGACTCTATACATATTTTTAGATATGGCTATAGACTAACAGTGGTCATTGGTTCATGGTAATATTTTGTGTTAATATATTTAAGTTTGTGTATCCCACCTTACTGTTGTTGAGAATTTTCATCATTTCCATTTGGCAAGTTTCAATAATAATGTTCCTGGAACATCATAGCTCATGTCTTCTCCAAATGCATGTATGTGATAGAAGAGAGTAGGGATGCTGGCTCTTGATGGCAAAATAAGGAAAAATACTTCACAACTGGAGGTCCCATTTGATGAGGCAAGGAACCTGTATGACTCAAGCTTGTCAAGGAAAAAGAACTAATAGGTTGTAAGGTTCAGAGCACTTGAAAGAGTGGAGTTTCCACTCCAGCATGCCCAAAGGATAAAGCAGCATTCCACAGATGGCACAACCTAAAGTTTATTGGAGATTACCCTGGTGAGTTCACACTTCAGCCAGACACCAGTTCTCCATATTCTTTTTAATATTTCTCTTCAGTAATTGAAATATTTTATTAAAGCAAAATAAATGTATGCTGTATTTTGAAGCAGGTAATCTGTTTCCTAGATTTCACAGCCCACAGATGTAAAGGAATTTTCCAACAGGACAGACTACACCCATGACTTATTTTGTGAGGCTTTTGGGATATAGTTATAGGATGACTGTATTTTTTATAATTTAGTTTCTTTTTTGGGATGAATATATTTTGCATCAAGGAAGAATATATCTTTTTGGGGTACAGAGGGTTGACAGTGGTAAATCAAATTATGTGAACCCTCAAAAAACATGTTCTTAAATTTAATACTTGTTTCTTTGGGTGCAGGTACATTTGTAAATAGGGCCCTTTGAAAACATAGTAACAGTTAAGATGAGGGCTCATATGTGACTAAAATCTTCTAAGATCATATTTGAATAAGTCCAAACAGACTCAGTGTGATCCTTTATTCTTATTAGTGGAGGCATTATAAAAAGCCAGAAGTCAGAGGAATACACAGAAGGAGAAACCAATGATATTGTCATGTGATAAAGATCTGCCAAAAACTAAACTACAGAAGCTGGGAGATCAATGACCTCTCCCACACCTTCATTTAGGACTTTTGGCCATAAACCCATAAGCCAATAAATTCTTGTTGTTTAAACCAAACCAGTTGTTTTCTCTTTGTCATAACAGCCTGGAAATCTAAGAATCCAAGGCATTGAATTTATGAATGAGCCAAGCCCAGCTCAGGAGTTTAGAGAGAAGAGAAAGTAGTGAACCCAGAAACCCCACTCAGAGCTGGAAATTTAAATGGTGTAAGGTTTTAGTAATGTGCTTCTCTTGTTTGTGCCTTGCTCTGTCTTATGGGATTTATCTGCTACCAAAGTCTTACTCTGTCCCTAGTATTGTGTATACTAGGCTAGTATTTCTCAACCCTTATTCTATTATTGCCCCATAAGAAACCTTTTTAAGTATTTTAAAATGTCAACTTCCTTTCCAAACATGAAATTGTAAAAACACAGACGCATATTCAATTACTGTGACCCTTTATATGGTTATCTATGACTAGTAATGTCTAAGAATTTTTGTTTACTCTCAAAACCCCTTCTTGCTTCTACCCTCCCTTGCCTCTGATCAAGTCTGGCCTTATTTACTCCTGGGTCCATTAGGCCACTGGCTTCTAAGATTTACTGTGCAAACAAATCATCTGTTGATCCTGTAAAATACAGATTTTAACTCTGCAAGTGTGGGATGGGGCCCTAATGTCTGCCTTTCTAATGAGGTCCCAGGTTAGGCTGACGTTGCTGGTTCATGGACCCTACTTGGGATGGTGACTCATCAGAAGGTGGTGGGCATGTTTCCATCACATTCATAGGCTAATGTTGGAGAACTTGTCCTGTTGGTACTGCAATACTTTGTGAAGAAATATATTAGTCTTAGTCTGATGTCCAGCAGGCAAGATGATCCACACCATTATCAATTACATACATGGACTTTATAAAAACTGATGATAATCTTGGTGGAAATAGACCTCTGTCACAGCTTGGATGCTGTCCCCATTTATATATTGCTTTCCAGGTCAAGAAGCTTTCCTATTCTAACAGTCCTCACATATGCCTATAGACATATCTCAATTCAGTTTATGGCTCCAATATGGCAGGGTTTGGGAACTTTGCTTATTTTTGTAGCTCTCTACTGAATATCTTCTACTTTCTCATGGCATTTCTTCATGCACAGTAGTTATCAAACTTTATCAAACTATAAAGTACAGTATCACTGGTTTGATAATTACAAAATAATGTGGAATCAAAACATTTTTATCCCCTTGCAGCTCTTTTATTAGTGGGCCATAAAAAATAAATAAATAAATAAAATATATCAGAACAGTGTACCTAGCTTATCTACCTAGAGTTGACAATCAACTGCAAATACAGATAGGTAAATAAAATGAGATGCTAAATATTTTGGGAATTTATTTATCCACATCTCACAGGTCTAGGATAATGGAGTCCCAGGCTGTTATGGTAGCTCAATTACATTGTTAAGAATTCCATCTTCTTTTAACTTATTCAATATATGTTTTTCATCCTCTTGGTCACAGACTAGCTGCTGCACCTCCAGACACTTAATCCACATGCTACTAAGAAAGACTGGGAGGAGATTTAGGGACATTGTACAAAGAGAAGAGCTGAATGGGTCTTTTTTCAAAATTCCCTTTTGTGAAGTATAACATCTGTAGCAGTTTGATATGGTTTATAAATTCCAAATTAGGTATTGGAGTATATTTTTTAACTTGTCTGTCTGAGGTTTCACTTTTACATGATTAAATTATGATTGTCCCACCATTTAACAAATATTATCTCAGCTTGAATTCCATATAAAGATCATTTTTTTGTCTTGAACAACAAGAACTTATTGACTCATCATTTTGAGGCTAAGAGAACTCCAAAATCAAGGTGTCATCAAGACAATGCTTCCTCTCGGAAGACTGGTGCTCTGTGGCTGACTGCCAGAGGTACTTGGTCCTTGGTTTTCTAGTACTTGGCAATGCACATGGCAGCTTCCCCTGATTTCTCTGGAGTTTGTTGACTCACAGCTTCTGGCTGTGTTCCTAAGATTTTATCTCTATGACATTCCCTGTAAGGCCTTCAATAATGGAATTAAAATCCATCATGATTCAGTTGGGTGACACCTTAACTAAAATAACTTCATCAAAGTGTCCTATTACCAGTGGGTTCACACCCACAGGAATAGATAACTTTAAGTATGTGTTTTTCTGGGGTATGTAGCTCCAAACCAACACAGAGGTAAATATAAAATCAAAGATATGAGTACCCTGTAATGTTTCATTTTAACTAGAAATATGAAAATGAACTCATAAATTTTCTCTTTCTAAAAAAATATTTACTAGCTAAATCCACTGAAAAATCCTAGATATAATGACAACCCATTAGCAATGAGCAATTCTGGTGCCCAGACTGTGGTCCATAAATACTATTTTCCACTAAAAGGAACCAGGAATCCTTGGCAGAAATGCCTGGTTTCAGGTCAAGGGGCAGAAAATGTGCAAAATTAACATGAAGCATCTTGTGTCAGTTAGCAAGTACTCCAGGACAACTGTGGTCAGGTCAAAAGTACTTGGAGCTAACTAACGAAGTAATGGGTACAGGTAATGATAATCAAGAGCTGCTAAACTATTACAGGAAAGGTTGATAAGGCATATTAAAATGGATAGAACAAGATGACATCCCCTTAACCCATTGAACAATCTTGGTATCACCAAAGCAGCAGTAAATACATACCATGATACTGATGGGATAAAATGGAGTAATCTTTCATCAAACAAGACAATCTCATCAAGTGTGTAGCTCTCACTATAAATATATAGGAATTAGGCAGGGGCAGTGAACAAAGGGAAATTAGCTAAAAACTAAGGAAATATATGAAAAGTATGGACTTTAGTAAATAAAAATGTAAAAACAAAAAAGGCTCCTAATTCACTCCTTATTAAATCTCTAGCATAGAAGCGAATAAAAGCCAGTATTTTTTTTAACAAAATA
This sequence comes from Cabassous unicinctus, assembly GCA_029593785.1. NCBI lineage: Eukaryota > Metazoa > Chordata > Mammalia > Cingulata > Chlamyphoridae > Cabassous > Cabassous unicinctus. The sequence continues at coordinate 3,419 of JAQZBX010012223.1, read as the reverse complement.
TCTATTTCATTTGTGCTGATTCAGACTGAGACTTCAAACCCAAGGCAGCCAAAAATATTAAAAATTTTAGGGAAAAATATTTAGGAGAACAGCCAACCAAATGCAACTTATGGACTTGCTTGGATCATGATTTGTGCAATACTATTGTATAAAGATTTTTTGAGACAGGGAAAATTGAACATAGTCTGAGTTTTAGATAAGACTAAGAAATAATTTTCTTAGGTGTGAAAATGGTATGATTATTTTGAAAAATAGTCCTTATCTGTTGGAAATACATACTGAAATTATTTATGTGTGAATTCATAAGATGTCTAGAATTTGCTTTAACATACTCCAGCAAAAACTAAACAACCACAACAAAAAATGAAAGTATAACTGAATTCAGAAAAGTAGAATATTGACAACTATTGAAATTATGGGGTACATGTAAGTATTCTCTTACTGTTGTGCATGGTTGAAAATATTCATAATCAACATTTTGAGAAATACAATAAGAGAGTTCAGCTGTGTCCCAAGAAAGAACAAAGTTAAAAGTGAAAGATTGGAGAAATATATTCCATGAAAGATCTTTAAAAGATATTACAGTTAAAAGATGGATGATATATCATCTTGAAATATGGAAATTCATATTAGGATGAGTAGGAAAATTCAGTAAAGTAGATGTGATTCAAGGAAAGTGACCCGGATGACAAGGAGGAAATCTTTGAGTTGATTACATTCTCATAACCTCAGAACACAACATTCCCAGGGCAACATTTCCAAAATAGGTGTACATTCCATCATTTCAGAGGATAAATATAAAATGCATGCAAAATTTATTTACATATATTTGAATGAAGCTAAAAGGGGAAATTTTCGGTTGTATTTGTGTTGTTAGTATAAAAATTAAAAACAAAACAAAACATAGATTTGTACAATTCCGGAACAGAAAACTAACGTAAAAAATAGATTGTAGCTAATAAAGTTGTTATAATTTATCAATTGTAACAAATATACCACTTTAATCCAGGTGTTAATAATAAAGCCAGTATATGGGAAATCTCTATTTTCTGCATGATTTTCTGTAAATCTATAACTTCTTGAATAAAAAAGAGTTAAAATACAACCTACATGGAAACCATGTGACTGATAAGTGTTAAATATGTCAGAGAAACACAGAACAAATCAACAAAATACAAGCAATACAATTTTAAAAAGGACAAAGGATTTGAAAAAATTATTTCTCCTAAGAAGATAGACAAATGGCCAATAAGCACATGAAAACATGCTCAACATCTGTCGTCATTAGGGATGAAGTACTGATACATGCTAGAAGTACTGATACATGATTATTGGGTACATTATGCTAAGTGAAGGAAGCCAGACACAAAAAGTCAAATATGATATGATTCTATTCATATGACATATCCAGAATTGATGAATCCATGGAGACAAAATGTAGATTGGAGATTGTTAGGGACTAGGAAAACGAGAGAATGGGGTGTAAATGTTTAATGTGTCTGGGTTTCCTTTAAGGTTGATGAAAATATTTTAGAAGTACATAAATGTGGTTGTGGCACCTCATTGTGAATTTACAAATTGCCACCGAATTGCTCACTTTGAAATGGTTACTTTTATGTTATATGAATTTCACCTCAACAAAATTTCTTGGAAAAATAAAGGAATGAAGATCTGTTACCTACTCCTACATGAATAAACCTTAAAGACATCATGCTGATTGAAATAATACAGATACAAGAGAGAAATGTTGTGTGATCCTGCTCATGTGAAATACTTAGAGGAAGCAAATTAATAGAGAAATATTGTAGATTACAGGTTATTAAAAGCCTGAGGCAAGGGGAATGGAAAATTATTGCTTAAAATTTTCAGATTTTCTATTAGAGGTGATATAAACTTTAGGTAATTATGTTAATTATAGTGCAATATTGTGAATTCATTTTTAATATTAAACTGTATACTTGGAAGGGATAAAACACAAATTATTGAGATGTATTTATGTTTCTACAATAAAAATTAAAATAAATATATGTTAGTATTCTTTTTAGTCTACAAAAGTAAATTATACTGGATCTATTAACTAAATTAATTGAGCATGTTTTAAGGATATGGGGGAAATTAAATGGGATATTCACATTTAGGTACATGGTACATAAAAATCTCTAAATATATTTCTTATAACTGTAAATCATTTTATAAATAAGGGAATAAAGTTCAGGTCTTAACTTGTGTTACAAGCATAATATTCCTAATTGCTTTGGAATAGCACAATGAACTAAAGAGATGTAGAATCCCTGGTTTTACATTATGTGAATACAGTTCTCCACTTTGTTGAAGAAGAGGATAATAATTTTCTGATGGCAACTATTATGCCTGTATCCTCAGCCCATTATAGCACTTTGGAGAATAAATAGATCTAGTCTTTTGAGTTGGAACCCCTAGTGTTAATATTTGAAATAAATTTTAAGTCAATAGTTGCGGTAAGTTTCTACCAGGTTAGAAGTATGGAAGACAGGAGAGCTCTTGGAAGAGGAATAATAAAGCCTGGATTCCCCTGATTGATAACCTGGTGTTTGGAGAACAGAAGATAATTAAGAAAAACTCATTCTTTCCAGACCAGTGTCTCACAGGGAAATGATCATTCAAGGGTTGGAGCAACAAGAGGGAACATTGCCTAATGAGCAGATGTAGGAAAGCTATAAATATCTCCTCTTCTGCCAACCTTCATCTTGTGCACCCTTAGGCTGGACAGCACATGGTTGTTTGTTTTGGGGGTATTAAATCTGGTTTGGGAATTGATGCCTGACTCATTTCTGCTGTCTTGTTTGGGGAAAGATCTTCATTCTCCATCACCAACCACCCAAGAAAGAATTCGTACTTCCTCAGAAAGACCTTCTTACAGATTCCATCCAGGTTAGTCAGAGAACACAGCAGATCCTGCAAGGAAGAGTTCAGGGTGGATGGAAGTGAAGAGCTTTAACTTGAGCTCATCTGGGAGCCAATCCAGCTTAGCCCAGAGCTGAGAGGTCCTTGCACTTGTTTTCCCATTTGCTCAGTTAATGAATTTTTAAATTATTATTTTAAAAAGGATGTGTCCATTAGAATCAGCAATACAGGGCTCATTCTGGATGACTAAGAGATGGAAATGGAAGCCCATTTAGAAAAGGGAATTGCAGGGATAAAGCAGTTCCAGGACAAGCAGAATATCTTCACAGGGAGATTTGCAGTTAAATAGGAATAGGGAGATGCAATATTAACAGTGGCAGAATGTGCTGTGCAGTGAAGAATTGCTTTAACATTTCACATGAGGCATATTTAAGTAAGTGTCTGAAATGATGGGAAATATCCAATTGTGTTAAGTATTTCCTTGCAAGCGCATTTCTCAATACATATACTCTTACACTGGCTATTGACCTAAAAAG